>JAABNV010018466.1:0-16850 GCA_033439845.1 Ispidina picta | reverse complement strand
TCCCAGTGAGGGTGCCAGAGCTCTGGAACAGGCTGCCCAGGGAGGTTGTGGAGTCTCCTGCTCTGGAGACATTCAAGGCCTGCCTGGATCTGTTCCTGGGTGCCTTAGTGACTTTCCTGTCAACTGCTACACATCTGATAGCAAAGCTAAGAGTAAATGAATAGCAGTATCTGTGCTTCACCTCTCATTTTGGCTGGATTTTAGAATTTACTTTTATTTTTGCCCTTCATGATCAATTATTTACCTAGCACAGATAAAAAGTACTTGAAATATTGTCCTTACAAAAAAAATTCATGTGACAGTTTTAAAATTAGGAAGACACAAATTAGAAATGAAAACAAGTGAACAGGAATAAAGCCCCATTCTGGAACAGCACATTTCTTGGCTCAACAGCTGATTTGAATAGACATGGGCCACAGAAAAAATGGAAGTGAGCACAGGGTGAACATTCTGTCTGGCCATTCCACACATCCATTGCCCTATTACCTGCTTCAGTATATTAAACCCAGCTGGACAGAGCAGTGTTGCAAATACAGGGACTCTTGATTTCACACCATGTGGTCTATTCTGGAATGGCTCCATCACTTTAGCTCACCCTGCTCTGCCCCCTCCACCCAAATCTGGGCAGAGTGTTGTCCATATTAGCCCAACAGCTGTATGCTTAGTGACTGTAAGGTCCTAAAGAGTTAATTCCAGAAGACAAGGCTGTCCTTTGTACCATCTAGAGCTTTCTCTTCTCTCTCCCTTAATAGGGTAAGGCACAGCTACAAGATACTGAAGTAATAAACCCCCCAAGTAACTGAGCCATGGTACATACCAGGACAGCCTTCTCTGCTGGGGTTTCCTTACAAGACTCCACCAAGAGTTAAAGCACACGATCCAAAGTGAGTACAACAATTAGAGCACTTTCACTCCAATATAAATACACAATAATTTACTCCCTAGCACAAGAATCTTTCAAATAAAAATGCAGCCAGCCAACTTCTTCCTCCTATCTTCTGAATAGAAGTCTCTTGGGCCAACATTCTGGGGTAAGCATTTACAAAAGTCATTTATACCTAATTTACAAAAGCAAGCTAGTAGAAACTTTCAGATACTCTCAGATTTAATAACATATTACAAACTGTCATGAAAAATGAAACTATAAATTATTGTTAGATAACTGATCTTACAGCAGGGGCTTGAAACAGGAAAATTATAAACTTGCAATGTTTTCCTGGTTTCTTCATCAATATGGTAAGCAAATAAATCACTATTTTAGCAGTAGTTGTTGCTTTTATTTCAGAAATGCAATTTTAAAAAGACCATCTAGGTAGATTCATCTAAGTAAAAACCAGCACAGGTGCAAAATTAACACATTCCCTGGGGGACCACGAGAAGTGACAGAATAAATACAAAGGAATACAAAGGAAATCAAACTTGTGGAAGTTTCACATTTTGAAAGAGGAGATGGAGCTGCATAGGAAGAAACAGGAATGGGGCTGCAGGGTTTGATGGTGATACCTGAGTTCCTGGAGAACTGAGAAAGGGTAGGAATTGCTTTAACATTGGGACACTTGAAACATCAAATAAACTGAAAGAACTATTTTTGTATTGCAGCCAAAAAGCTTTTATGCATTTGATAGAGTATTAATTTTTTGTTCCAACTTACTCTGGCATGATGTAACTAATTGTTACACATTGAGAATAGCATATAACACCATATAATGCAGATGGAAGTATTTTAAGGGCTTAACCAGATTATAAGCAATAAAATAGTCTAAATATAAACAGTTTTAAGTACTGCACTTTAGAACTCTAAGATAAAGGGAGCAACCCACACCTCAGGACAGACTGCCTGGTATCTTTAGATGCTGGCTGCTCCTCTCTAAACATCTACCAGCTATCTCAAAGTAAAAGTTATGAAGCAAGATCCTTGTAGTAGAAGCCTGTGGTCCACTCCTGTTTCACAGAGGAGTTTTTCTCATTGGAAGAAATTAACCTCAAAATAGAGACTTATTTTTGCAAGGACATATGAGCTACTTAAATTTATTCATAAGCTCAATTATAGTTCATATCAAAGTAAAATCAAAACCACATAGAAAACCTTATCAATAATGGTAAAGCTATTGTTTTGCAAGAAGCCAAGAGCTATTTTTATACCAGACTGGCTTATAGATCTCTGCAGAGTCATATGAAACACTGCAAACGGAGAGGGACTGTGTGCAGGAAGCCTTTGCACACACTGCCACTACCTGCTGCTGGAACTGCTGCTATCTCGTGCTGCCACCTGCAGTCAAAGCAGGGCACAGGCCCGTGTCTCACAATTCCTGTGCCCGGACTGATGCTCACCACAACGATGGTACAGACTTTGATCGTTTTAAAGATCACTACTAACCATCACCTTTCAGTTCATAGAATCACAGAATGATTTGGCTGGAAGGGACCTTCAAGATCATCAAGTGCAGCCATTAACCCTACACTGCCAGTGTCCTAAACCATGTCCCCCAGCACCACATCTATGTGACTCTTAAACACCTCCAGGGATGGGGACTCCACCACCTCCCTGGGCAGCCCATTCCAGTGCCTACCCAAGCTCTTGACAGGACAAGGGGAAATGGCCACAAGTTGCACCAGGGGAAATTCAGAGTAGACAGGAGCAAAAATTCCTTTAGTGAAAGAGTAGTTAAACAGATTTCCCAGGGAGGTGGTGGAGTCACCCTACTCTGGAGGTGAGTAAATGTACTTCAGAGTATGTTCTAGTGACCATGCAAGTGTTGGGTAGAAGGTTGGACTTGATGATACTGGAGGTCTTTTCTAACTTTATGATTCTAAGTGCTTGAACCAGCAAGGCAGGAACTCCTGATTTCCAACTTCTGGATTTTTCAGTGGCTTGCTGTGATTCTCTGAGCAAATCCATTCACTTGTCAGTCTGTGTAGCCTATCTGTAAACTGAAGATAGCAGGATGCTCTTTTCAGAGGGGCATTAGGGAATTAATTAATATTTATACAGTGCTTCAGAGATGTGAAATATTATAGAAGCTGTAAGTTTTATTATCCCCATCTGTTCCTGTCTTTGATGACTTGGAGAAGGATTAGCATATGTGAGCTGCCATGGGAATCCAGCTGTGGAGGGAACATGCAACCAACTCCCCCATCCCTCTCACTGCTGGGCCAGAGTTGCATGCAAAGAAATAAAACAACTCTTCTTTGCTTATTTGTCAAATCTCCTGTGATGAGCATGAAGCTTCCAACAGTGAGCTTCTGCCATGTGGTCCTCTGCAGCTCTGGCCTGGGTGCTTGCATTAGCTTTCTGAGCTTGCTCTCTTCCTGTGAGCAATTGCATCTGGCAGACAGGAAGAAAAGGAGACTGGCCGTGTGCTGCAGCTGGGAATCTTAGCATCTTGGAGGAACATATCAGGGGAACACTACCCTAAAATGTGCTTCCTATCTCTATTGAACTAGTGTCTCTGGATTTTGTGTGACTAGCAGTATTGAATGCACACCCTGCTATATGGTGAAATTGACTGGTCTACCTAAACCCCAATGCATTCTGTTTGTTTGTTTTTCTTTCTATTTTCAGGTGTTGAGCGATACAGAGCCTTCTACTGACAAAGATAAAATAGCAGGCCTCCTGACAGAAACATTCTCCTCAATGAAAAAAGAACTGGACTCTCTGAAGAATGAGGAGGAGCTTCCAAAAGTTAAGGAGGCACTGGCAAAGCCCCAGGATCCCACTAGCCCACAGGGTGAGGGATGTGGTGCCAATCTGCCCAGTCCCAAGAGCCTGGGGGATGAGCAGACACTAGCTCTGCTGGAGCAGTACTCAGAGCTGTTGCTGCAAGCTGTGGAACGACGCATGGACAAAAAGCTCTGAGAAAAAGGGTCACTTCCAGCTGTTTGTGAATACACAGAAATAATCCCAAGCAGAGGACCACAGAGGATGCTTCAGACGGATGCTATCGTCACACTGTTTTAGGGCTGGTGGGGAGACTTCCATCTATTGATTTTCTCAGGCCCCTACGACTGACTTGCTCTAATTTTTAGCAATGTGCTGGCCACAGTTTTAATTATTACCCCCCCACAACCCCACCCAAATTGTCTTCAACTTCCTGTCTCTAACAAAGTATTGAAAGAGGAGTTTGGAGAAATTGCCTTAAAATTTCTTCATAGCCAGGAGGTCAGGATGTTTGGCACCTAAGGAAACAAAGAAAACCTGGTTTATCCAAGAAATTCTGAACTGCTGATTGAAAATAAAGGAGCCCAAGTGAAGCCAATCCCTTCCTCTTTAAGGCTTCATGAGAATCAAGAAGCAGACTTTTTATGGGGTTATTTATTAATTTATTTTCCTGACTGTTGCTTTATATCCCATTTGTGGCTGTTACCTTTGTCCTTTAACAAAAACTGTCACTCCCTTTACCCAGTGAGAAACAATCTCTGTATTACAAACACCCAACAGGGAGACAGGCTGGAGTGTCTGTGCAATTAATGAACTGTTTTCTGCTTATATCTTGTCTTGCTGTTCTTTTTTTTTTTCTTTTTTCTTCCCCTTCCTGCCTTAGTTTTGTTACCTGGAGAATTCCTGCTGTTGTCATGACAACTCTGTCTGCTTTTCTTCTATTTCAAGAGTCCCCCCACTGTATTTTATCTGCATGCAACCTTTGGATCATCCTTTGGAGATTACTTAATGAGTTTAGTAGTGGTATTTTTAATCTGGAATTGGACATTACATTGATACTTCAGACTGGCTTTTCTGCAGGCATTTTTAAAATGGGATTTAGATACAAATATGAAAGTTTTTTTCAGCCACCTTTCCTGCTGCGGAATTGAATGTGGACTTTGATGTTGTAACACCTGGGAAATTGATTTGAAAATGACTGGGAAATATTTGGGGTGATGATTTATATGTTAGGAAGTGACATGGAAAAACTGGTTTCCATCTCTTTCAGTGTTACTTTCCATTTGAGAGTTCTTCAGTGCCACAGCTCATCCATGGAATTTGTTCATTTCACTTGATGGGAAATAGTTTTCTTTTCATTTTTCCAGGAAAGCAGAATATTTACATGCCAAGAAAGCTGAGGTTCTCTTACATTTGTAAAGCTATTTCAACTACACACAGAAAATGGTCTCCCGAGTACGTAGAACTAGATATTTTGGGACCCAATTATCACCATTTCCCCTACCCCCAGCCTCTTTGCTTTGCATGAGTTTCTGGTCTGGGAAACAGAAAAATCTTCCTTCCTTCCTTTCTTATGTTTGTGTGCAATTCTTTTCTCACCCTGTGGAGCTTCTCTACACCCTTGCTAACTTTTGTGTTTGTTGTGGCTTAAAACTCTCCAGTGATGCATTTTTGCTCAATGATAAACTAAGAAAAGCTAATTTCTAACCAGTGAAACTCTTCAGCACCTTCCCCCTTACTCCCCACCCCTTTTTACAACAGGGACAGATACACAGAATGCTTTCTTTCTTCCTGCATCTCCCATCTGTCTTATATTTATTCTGAGGCAGAGCAGTGTAATCCCAGTTTATGTAACTAATGCCAGCAACAAGCTTTAGGTGAGAGAGAGAAGCTGCCCACATCTGTGAAGTCACTCAGAGGCAGCCAGACTGCATCACTTGGTTCTTCCACAGGTTACAGGCTTGAAGCAGTTTTCTTTCATTTCACTGTCCTGGTTGTCATCTCTTTGCAACCTTGCAGCACTTGGAAATGTGGCTTGTTGACCTCTTTCTGTGACTGGAGATCTGCAGTGCAGCCTTTTTTCTACTGGGCTGACCAGAGTGGTGTAGGATGACCTATTTCTTCTGAATAACTCCAGAGCAGAATAATCTGCAGTTCTCTCTCTCCCTCTACCAGGTTTGCTGGCTGATCAGCACTGCCCAGTGCTTCAGGACTTGACAGTATAGGGAGCACTTTAAGAGCTTTCCAGCTACTTCTGCCTGTAATTTAAACCTTTCTAATCATGTTTCAGGTGTCCTTGCTAACCTTTCCTTCCATGGGCTGCTGTTGAAACTTTTTCAAAGCTTTCTTTTCTAGTCCTGGCTCATCACTGCACTGTGCTGAATCAGCTGCTGTGCTTGGTCCCATGGGCTGCTGCTTTTGCACAGACAGGTTCTGCAAAGGAAGGCAAGTTGAAAACCAGAGAGGAAATGTCTGGCAGTTTCCTTGAGCAGAAAGGTGTACTGGAGATGTTGTGAGTGGAATGTGTGCTGACAGTCACGTTGGGTCTGTCATGGAGTTAGTGTGGGTCAAGCTTGCTTCTGAGGTGATTGGTTTTTCCACTTTCAGACTGTGAACATATGTCCTAGTATACAGGAATTTTCTTGCTGTACTGGGGCCACAAGACACTCAGGTAAAATAACAGTCCCTTCAAACCAGGTATCTTTTGGTACTGGTAATAATGGTTTGAGGGTCCTTTATGTTACTTCCCTGTGCAATTTATTCCATTTTATTATTTAAACTTTGAGGTAGTGACAGAAAGAGTCAGAGATGATGCAGAAGAGTCAGTGGCAAGAACAAAATTCCCATTAAGGTAAAGGACCAGTGAAGTTGGCACAGAGATATGAGACAAAACTCCTTGGAAATTAATTGTGTGAAGCAAATCTGGTTGTTAAGCTGATCAGAGTGAGTTTTGCTTCCTGGAATGGATTTTGCTTAGGGTCACAGCTACACACAGGCAACCAGAGGTAAAATCTGATCAGAATGCTAGTTAGAGAAGTGTTAGGCAAGTAGATCAGCTGGAGGATGGTTGTGTAGTTTAAAATAGAGTAGTATATATACTTAAGAAAAGGGAGTAAAGGTAGAGATGGTTTTGGCCTGAGGAACACCATTTGGCCAATACCTATGAAAGATACAGTACAGAAAGACTTCAGGAAAGTAGTTTAAGGACTGAGATGGTTATCTGTAATTGAGGAATGAATTGGAACAGGTTTCTTTGTAAAGATATCCTATTGGGCTTTTTGTTCTTTGCTTGCTGTCCTCTGAGCAGCTATTTGTGCACAAGTGGCAAAGCTGTGAGCTGTTTGCCCAAGGCTAGGATGGTACAAATTGAGTAGTAAAGCCCAGTAAAGGAGATGCTGGTGCCACAAGTTTGTTGTGAAGAGGGATGTGGAGATATTGTTGCTCTTTATCATTTGAGACTGGTCCACCTGCTTCTTCCCTGCTAAATTCCTATTGCTGGCAGTAGGAATTATTCCTAAAAATACGAGTTTACAGAACAGAGAGAACATAAATATGTTACATTTTGTTGCACCTTGTGAATATGTTTCACCACAGGCTATCCATTGAGCCAGGTAGAGAAATACTGAATGCTAGCTGCCTGGAGAGTGAAGAGGCTTGTGGGAGGAGGTAATAAACTTGAGTCTATCCCTCTGCTTACTGGTTTTTGTGAACGTTAGCATTGGCACAACCAGATACCTGTATTAAGTCATTTTTTTTATCATAAAGCCTAACAAAAAAATAATTGGACCTACCTATCCTCATTACATAACATTTTTTCTCTCCAACCCAATATTCCTGGTGAAAATGAGAATAGTCGTTGGGGTTTTTGTTTCCACCTTGTAAATAGTATTCCTTTGCTGATGGGACCCCTTGGTTCATTCTTGGGCTCTCTTGGACTGGTGCAGTAGGAAGGGCTGCAGCCTGAGAGGACAGCAGTTTATTTGCTCTTTCCTGCTGCAGGCAGGCAGTGCCTTCCTCCTTCCCATCCCTCAGGAGCTGTGTGTATGAGAGTTGGCATTTCTGCCACTCCCTCTCTCAGGTTGTCCTCTCCTCTCCATGTGATGTCCCATGTGATGGTTGAGGCAGGCCACAGAGCACTTAGAGCAGCCACCTTCAGTCCCCCAGTTTGCAGACTTTATCAGGACTCAGAGGAATTAGGGACCTTTCTTTCCAGGAGTAGAAACATTCAAACCTTTGTTGTGTTTGGTTTTTTTTTTGGTGTATGTTGTTTGTTTGTTTGTTTGTTTTTTGGTTGTTGATGTTGTTGTTTTTTAAGAAAGAATATGTATATAATTATATATAAGAAAAAAAAAGAAAAATACAGGTATTTAAACACCACTGGTAAATTAATGCATGTATACATTGTCTCCCCCCCACTCTGTTGGATGTATAGCATCCAAAATACTAAATGGCAAAAACATAATGAGAAGAAATGACAGATCTTCAGGCAGCCCCTGGGTGAGCAGGTGCCTCCTCCTCCTCTGGGTACCACCAGCACATCCCAGACGTGTAAGTAACACAGGGGCAGCTGGGCTCCATACTCAGGTGGGTGCCCAGCTGTGGAGCAAGGAGGGGGCAATGCAGGGGGCAGCAGAGTTAGGAAGAAGCCATGTGTGCTCTGCCCAAGGCACTAGGCAGGCAAACCCCATCCAACCTTGTTCTCCAGCACTGCCCTTTCCCTTCACCCCTTTCAAAAGCAGAACAATTTTTTTTTAAATACCCCTCCTGCTTTATTTAAAAATGTGTGTTTTTATACTTTTGGCTGTAGGTGAAATAATCCTTTAAAATGTCTCTTTTCTATTATTATTATTTGGAAAAAAAATATAAAAAAAATAGTCGGGTTTTTTGTTGTTGGGTTTGTTGTTTTGGTTTTGGTTTGTTTTATTATTATTATTTTTTTTTTTGCACTGTGAGGCTCCCGCTGGGGCCTGTTTTTTAACTTTGTATTCATTTGTACTCCGTGTCTTAAACCGTTTCAATAAAAATGTGATGATTTATTACCGAGCTGCCCAATCTACCGGCGAGCGGCGTGCGGCTCGTCCTTGGCCGGGAGCGGAGGAGGGAGGGCGGTGACGGCGGCTCCTCCTCCTCCTCCCTCCTCCTCCTCCTCCTCCTCGGCTGAGGGCTCGGTGATGGCGGAGAGCGCGGCGCTGCGAGCCGTCAGGGGCTGCCTGGCTGCCTTCCCGCGGGAAGTCCGCGGTGAGCGCCGCCTTGGAGGCGCGGCCGGGCGGGGGAGAGGGACAGCCCGGCGGGACCGTGTGCGAGCCCGCGGGGAGAGGGACAGCCCGCGGGGGCAGCCTCGCCCCTCAGGGCCGTGCGGGAACGTCTGGGTGCTGGGGGCTGCTTCTCGGCGCTCTCCTGGGTTACGGGCCTACCTCGTGGGAAGGAAAAGGGCGTCCGGCTGCGGGTGTGCAGGGGCTGTTTTTAGCAGGACCTGGGTGTGATGTTTTTATGCTAAAAGGGGAGATTGAGAGTAGAAAGAATTTTTTTATGCCGAGGGTGTTGAGACACAGGCACAGGTTGCACAGAGAGGTGGTAGAAGTCCCTGGAAACTTCAAGGCCAGGTTGCATGGGACTCTGAGCAGTCCGCTGTAGCTGCAGATGGCCCTGCACTGCAGGGGAGCTGGACTAGGTGACTTTAAAGGTCCCTTCCACCCTAAACCATTCTATGATATGAAATGGTACCTGTGTGAGTTGAGCTGGAGCAGCCACACTCCTACTCTGTTTTCAGCCAAATGTCACTATCGTGAAGCAGCAGAAGGGCCTCTGCATAAAGAAAATGGAACTCGAGAAAATGTCCCTTTTAGGTTATTTTCATTTGTATAAAATAGCAAAAAAAAACACTATTACAGCTTCCCATATTCGTCCCGTGGTATCATCTGTCAGAGGTGTAATGTGTGTGCTCCCGTGGGCCCATGGCATGGACACAAGTGGCTGACAGCAGGAGAGTAGCAGGGCAACAGCCTGAGATACCTGTCTGGCATTGAAACCCTCCCCAGCAGCCTCCAGGATTTAACAGAGTGATTTCTGGAGCCAGGGGGTACAACACCACCACTTGTTGTCAGCTGAGTGCCTGCAATGCGGGCTTTGAGCCAGTTACTGTGAAGAGCAGAAGTGACTTCTCTCAGGATGCTGAGTAAAAACTGTTTGTCTTTTGTCTGGACAGAGCTGGGGGGGACAGAGTCCATACCCTACCTTGATGGACCTCCGTCACCGTTGGAGTTCTATCGAGAGTGGGTGAGTCCGAATAAACCTTGTATCATTCAGAATGCCATCAGCCACTGGCCAGCTCTGAAGAAATGGACCTCAGCCTACCTCAGGTATGAACACTCTTTGGAACAGGACTGGCAGTCAGTGTTGTTTGACCTCAGTAACAGGCCTTTCTTAACCTTTGTTTTAATTAGTAAGATTAGCTCAGAGCCCTCTGTGCTTCTGTGTGAAGGTATTCAGTCCTGCCACCATGTCCAGAACTCAGGTCTAGATTTTTTACCTGTGAACATACAGTCCAGTTCTGATGCAGTTAGAAGGGTGGGTGTGCAGCTGACAAGCTCAGGCTATCAAAACCCACTCCCATTGTTGTGTTCTGGCCAGTGCTCCACCTTGTAGCCTCCCAGCTGAAGTGGGGCTGTAAGAACAGAATGACTTGTTTGTGGCTGGCTATACCTTGTTTGCTTAACAACGACTGGATTTTTAAAGGAGCATTCTTCTTTAAGAGGGGACTTATGGTTAGACCTAAATCTGTGGGTTAGACCTCAGTGTGTGCCTGTTAGCCTCATGATGAGTGTGTGTGTGCATCTGTCTCTGTCCACCCCTTCTCCCTTCTTCAATGTTTTTGGACATGTGGTCAACCAAATTTGGCAGGGCCGAGTGGTCCCAAGAATATCAAGCTCCACCATGATTCATGAAGAGAAAAGGCTGAAGAAGATCCTCTGTCATTGTCCAATCCTGTGTCATTGTCCAATATATGGCTCAGCTGCAGGTCTGGCTATAAACCTCTGATTTATTTTGCAGGGAGGTAGTAGGTCCCAAGGTAGTGAGTGTGGCAGTAACACCAAATGGTTATGCAGATGCGGTGTTTCAGGACCGTTTTGTCATGCCAGAGGAGTGCCAAATGCCTTTCACAGACTTTCTGGACATTGTGGAGAAGAAAGTGACCTCTCCTAAAATATTCTATGTGCAGAAGCAGTGTTCAAACCTCACTGAGGAGTTCCCGGAACTTGTCTGTGATGTGCAGCCTGACATACCATGGATGAGTGAGGCACTTGGTAAACCACCTATTTCTCCTGTATTCAGGAAATATTTTGTATGGAGCTTTAAAACAATCATGCTGCTTACATGATCAATGCTTCTGTTTCTAGATGCCATGTCTCACTTGGGTTTCATCCACTTAGAAAGCAGAAGTGGTAAAATACTTCATGATAGAGTAATCCAAGTTTTGAGTTGGAGTTACTTCAGAATCTTGGTTATGTATTGGGACCATCACAGCTGAAACAGTGTGCTGACTGTGCTGTATACTGCTTTTCATACAGTGGCTTTTTTTTCTGATTTAAAATCAGATTCATGCACTTGCCACCAAAGCTGGCATAAAAAAAATGATTGAAACAACACACAGCCTCCTCCTCTGCTGCCCCTCCACCCCCACTTTGGCAAAATCACATAGGATTGTTTCTACTAAAAGGCTACTCTCTTTCACTAGAAACTAGAGCAGGTTGCTCAGAGCCTTGTCCCTTGAATGTTTGCAAGGATGAGGCTGTTACCACCTCTCTGAGCAACCTGGGCCAGTGTTTCACCACCCTCATTGTAAAAATTGTCTTCCTCCAGTCTGAATCTCCCTTCTTATAGTTTAAAACCATCTCTTCGTGTCCTGTCACAACAAGCCCTGTAAAACAACACTGTCCTCATCTTTCTGATGGGCCCCCTGTAAGTACTGAAAAGCCATAATAAGACCTCCCTGGGGCTTCTCCAGGCTGAACAACCCCAGCACTCTCAGCCTTTCCTCAGAGAAGGTGATCTCAACCTTTTTTTTGCAGCTGTATGTAATGTGCCACAGTTTCTCTTTGGGCTGAGTCTTAGGGATTCAGGATGTGGATACAAAAGGTAGTAACCATCAAGTTGGGGATGGATGATGATATGTCATGAAGTCAGATGGGCACTTCCAGCAGAGAAGGAGGTTGCTGTTTCTCATGGAGTGCTATTTGCAATGAAACCTGCCATAGTTCTGAAGAAAGTTAAAGGAAGGACAGAATTTGGCAAAAAATTGGCAGAAAATTCCTTTAAATGCTTTGAAACATGACACTTCAAATTCTGTTGTATTTTTTGTTGGCTTGTTTGGTTTTTTTTTCTGACAGCAACTCTCTCCCCTAACCATGCAGGGAAGAAGCCTGATGCTGTGAATTTCTGGCTTGGAGAATCTGCTGCTGTGACATCTTGTAGGTATTGTACAATACCACAAGTCTTCTGTGTGCCTCTCTCTCTGAGTTAGCCACTCACAGGACTGTGTGTCTTCCCTGGCAAGGCAAGATGCTTTTTTAACATTCTCCTGTGCTTTAGCAGCCCCTTGCTGCTGTGTCTCTGGGTGATCTACCTGGCATTGTGTCAGGCAAGGCATGGACAACTTGCTTCTTGGAATATTTCTACAATCTTATACTGTTGCTTTACATTCCTACTGACAAGAGTGTAAAGGAGGAGGAAACAGCCTAATAATGAGAACAAGCTGACACTTTCAGTTTATTATTGCTTCTGATGTAGAGGAGGAAATAACACTGATTTTCTCTCTTTCTCTGCATCTCTTCCCCTCAATCCTAGTACATAAAGACCATTATGAGAACTTGTACTGTGTGATATCTGGAGAGAAACATTTTCTACTGCATCCACCGAGCGACCGACCCTTCATCCCATATGGTACCTGATTTACTGTGTCTGGGGGTTGGAAGGAGAATGAAATATTGAAAAATATGGGGAAGAGATGATAACACTTTGAGGTTTATGCAGTGTTATGCTTTCTAGTGTGAGCAGAAAACTGTTTCTTTTGTGCTGCAGGGAGTTTGTAACACAAACATCATTCTGTGGTCAGGTTTTCCTGTCCTGTAAACAGGTTAATTGATCTTCATGGCAGCGTCTTCAGAATTAGAACACTTACATTATTTAAGTATCTTGTCAGCATTGTAGCATATAATCTTTGATGTTTAAAAGGTTTGGAATTGCCTGCTCATTTTCTCTAGGAAAAAGCCAGGAAGCTGAAAAAGAGCTTGTCATTTAATGAAATATTTGAGGTACTAACTGAATGCCTGAAAAATGGAGACATTTAAAAAGAGATTCTTAGGGCAGCATGACTTAACAGTGCCTGTTTTCTGTTTCTTTATGTTGCTTTCCTATGTGTCATCTAGAAGATGGATAGCTTAACTTTATGCCTCATAAAACAACAATGTATTTTTCCCATTTTTTGACTTTCAAACTTTGGGATGAAGTGAATCCAGAGTGCTGTATGATGCTAATGTCATTTTACCTTGAGACATGCACTACTATGTTTTGTTTATACTGGTTCTATGTTGTTTACAACCTTGAAATCATAGAATCATAGAATGGTTTGGGTTGGAAGGGATCTTGAAGATCATCTAGTCCTTTCCCCACCACTCCCTAGACCAGGTTGCTCAAAGCTCCATCCAACCTGACCTTAAACACTTACAGTGATGGGGCATCCACAGCTGGGCAACATGTTCCAATGTCTCATGATACTTGTAAAAAATTTCTTCCTTCTATCTAGTTTAAATCTAGTTTACTTTAAAACCATCACTCCTTGGCCTGTTGCAACAGACCCTGATAAAAAGACCATCCCTATCTTTCCTATAGGCCCCCTTTCAAGTACTGGAAGTCTGTAATAAGGTCTTCCTGAAGCCTTCTCTTCTCCAGGCTCAACAACCAACGTTCTTAGCCTGTCCTCACAGGAGAGGTGGTGTTACTTGCATGAAAGTATTACATACATGTATGTCATATGGGTATACTTTGTAGTATAAGTTGCTGTTAAAGCATAGAAGAGAGAGAATACTTATCTTTTTACTACACACTATAAAATGTGACTCCATCTTTGTAAACACTAGGGTAATGGAGAGACATTCTCTCAAGGGAGGGCTTGGAAAACAACATGAACTAAAGCAGTGAAAGAAAGAAAAAAAAAAAAGCAGTATCTGAAACAACTGATGAGCCCTGCCAGATAAAATTAGCCATGGGAGACAGTGTCAAAAGCTTTGCTGAAGTTGAGGTAAACAACATCCACTGACTTACCCTTGTCTATTCAGACTCACTTAAAGAAAAATCAAGTGAATAAAATTTGAAATGGACAAAGGGAAGGACAGTGATGACAGTAAGTTGAAAGTGGTTTTGTCTTTAATTTTCTTTTCCTTGGTGAAAACCATGCTGTTGCTTTTTTCTGAGTACCACTCTGAGTGGCATCATTTAATGCTTTCTGTGGTTCCAGAGCTCTATCAGCCAGCAACCTACCGTGTATCCGAAGATGGATCATTTGAAATTGTGGATGAGAAGAATGCAGATAAGGTAAAAAGTACATAAAGAGCACAATCAGTATAGTAAAGAGAGTTTTGGGCACTTCTGACACTTTGAGCATACTGAGTTTTAGAAATCCTTCACTAATGGAAAGAAAATGCCCAGGTATTTCACTTGTATTTTACGTTTTGCAAAGGATTCATAGCTTCCAGAGAAGATATTTTTACTTCACAACTGAAACCACTGGTATCATAAATTGTTTTCACAGAATCAAAGAAATGGTTGGAAAAGATCTTCATCAGGTCCAACCATTATCTAACTCTAGCAGGGTATAGAAGAAAAGAATTCAGGCAAGAGGGATTTCCCAGTAGGAAAAGAGGGTTTTAGCTGCTGGGAATAAAATTAGACCAGAGAGCTTTAGAAGAAAATGAATTTCTAAAAAGAGTGGTACAGATGAAATACTCAGGTACTGAATTTAGAAGGAACATAAGGGGCTGGAGGTGTCTTGAAAGTATGCTATGAGACTGAAATTTCATGGCTGACATTTAGGACCTTTATCCTGATCAGAATTGTTTCACTGGAAGAGGCAAATTTTTGCATCCTTGACCTATTCCCAGTTGATTGTGGAAAGCTGTGTAGCTGTACAACTTTTGCTAGGCAAAATACATGTTTTGTAACATGATAAGGTTGGTTATCAGGTTTTTTTTCTGGAAGATTGCTGAAATTTTTCACCAGGGTCAGCATCATATACATACTCTCTTTTTTTTAGGTGCCCTGGATCCCCCTGGACCCCTTGAACCCAAATCTGGAACAGTATCCAGAGTATGCTCAGGCAAAACCTCTGAAGTGTACAGTGAAAGCCAGTGAGATGTTGTACCTGCCTTCTCTGTGGTTCCATCATGTTCAGCAATCACATGGCTGTATAGCAGGTAAAACACACTGTATTTCCACATATGCTTTTGAACTGTGGTAGGTGTGCAGCTAAATATCCCCCAGCAAATCAGAACTGGGACCAGAGGTCCCTTTAAGATCATCAAAAGTCTAGACATATCTTTCTTTGTAGGATTTAGCATCATCATTCTCTGTGGCTTTTTTGTTTGCTTGTTATTCCTTCTCCAAGAAATTCCAGCATTTCAGACATTGCTCATTTGGTGCAGGTGGAGGGGTAGGGATGGTGCAAAGTATTATCCTTATGTCATGCAAGTTTCACAAGGTTTCAGGAAGAGCTTTTTGCTGTCCTTTACCTAGAATAATCCTGTCTGCCCAGGAAAAGTGGACACATTATACTGCTTGGCTTATATTTTCTAGGAGATGTACACCAAAATTTAAATGAGAAGCAGAATTAAAGCACTGTCTAAGTATTTTGCCAGCTTCTGCTCCAAGGAATCCCCAGTATAGAGTCTGAAGAGGAGTTGGTTTCAGACAGAGCTGCATTGGCAGTACTATTAAAGAACTGAAATGTTTGCTTATGTTACTTTTGGCTGTAGTCAAAGGTTTGCTTATTTCAAAGTCTAGTCAGTAATAAGTAGAAGCCTGTACTGGATGAACTCTGTAAAACAGTCTTTGAATATGTTTGTAAATTGTTAAATTCTTGCCTTAGAAGTGTTTCTTCTTTTTCTTGTCCCCTCAGTGAATTATTGGTATGACATGGAATACGACCTTAAGTACAGCTATTACCAACTACTAGATGGCCTTACAAAAGCTGTGAAGGTGTTATAGCAGCATCTGCAGACTCAGCTTGTCACCTCTGTCTCTGGTGTGATACAATCAGCAGCAGTTAGGCCTGGAGTAAAAATTACATTCAAGTGAGAAGAAATGAATGTTAAGTTGTACTCAACATCTGTCAGATCATGGCTATTTGGCTTGATTTCAGAGGCCAGATTTTCAGAGGCCAGATTTTTTTGGCTTGTAAGTGAGAAAAAAAATTAAAATAATTGAAGGAAGGCAATCCAGGTTTTGGAAGTCCCAAAGCAGAAGCCAAATTCAGATACATTTGGATTCAGATCTACAAATTCTTTTCATAACAACCCAAATGGACATTGAAGAATTTTCAGGCTGCATCAGTCCCACGCATACATTCTGTCTAAGACAAAAGTCCTGCACAGTGTAATTCACTTAGTTCAATGTCTGTGGAGTTTTGATGGTGAGAAATGTTAACTTTTGCAATAAAAGGTCACTTTAAAAGCTCATTTCTGTCCTAGCTTCCTATCTTGTTTTTCAAATGATGTGTGTGGAGGACATGCAAAAGTCAGTTCTGTCTGGTTTCCACGTTAAGCTACATGGTTTTTTGGTTGGTTTTTTTTTGTCTTTCCACTATTGCATTTAAATGTAGCCAAATCTACAGTCAATCTGCACATCACCTGTAGTCTTGTAGTGTGATATATGATTCTACAGCTTGTAGGAACATTAATTGTTTCATCCTTTGCCATTTTAAATGCTGCCTAACACAGGCGAGCTGTGTGAACTAGGAGCCTCTTCCTGCAGCCTTAATTCCATTTGTATTTTCTCAGGATGGGGTGGGTCTGCTCACATGTCTGACATCTGCAGGGTAGGACTAAGAAGGGTATTAATTATTTACATAACATAACATAACATAACATAACATAACATAACATAACATAACATAACATAACATAACATAACATAACATAAC
>JAABNV010018465.1:0-10796 GCA_033439845.1 Ispidina picta | reverse complement strand
CCTGCTCGGGCAGGGGGGGTTGGACTAGATGATCTTCTAGGTCCCTTCCAACCCCTAATATCTATGAATCTATGAATCTATGAACCAGGGAAACCTTAGGGGAGCACAGAGATGGGGCCAGGAGCAACCTGCTCAGTGCAGCAGGCACATCTCCATGACTACTCCACCTTCCCAGTGCCCTTGTGTAGGGCAAATAGGTACAAGGCTCTGGAATTAGAAGCAAACAATGATCAGGTTGATGGTTCATCTAGGTTGGACATGTTGCCAAGGCTAAATTGGCCTACACCTTGCATCAAAGTCACTTCCACTAAGAAAGAAAGACTGGTCATTGCCATAGGGATCTCTTTTGAGGGGTGAGAAGGCCCAATATGCAGAGCAGATTCACTTCTAAGGGCAGCCAGCTGCCTCCATACAGCCCAGGTCAAAGATGTTATGAGAACTTCCTACCCTGGTATGTCCCTCTGATTATTTTCCAATAAAGCAATCTTTGTGGTGTAGGCAGCAATGAAGTTGCAAATAAGAAGTCCAATCAGGAGCAGTTTCTGGGCCTTGGGATGACTGGTCAAGGAATGTAGTATTTTCCTCTGCCCTCTGTCCTTCCAGTTGCAGGGAATTATGTTGGAAGAAACAGAAGAAAAAGGAAGATCCAGCTGATGGATACTGGCTCTGTGACTGGTATCACTGGCAGAATTGGGGTTTTTTTTAGATCACGGATCAGTCTACACAACACCAGGCCAGCTGGCAACACTCTCAGGGGGAAAAGGGTCTTTGCACATGAGTGTGCAAGACTCATCTAAAGGCCTTTAAACTGAACTTGGTGGGTGGAAGGGCTAAAAGCATCCTTGCCAGTGACTGGCCACAGGACACCACGCCAGTGTTTGAGGGGTGTTAGCGCTCACACTGAAGGTTTTCTTTCTGTCTGTTAGTGCTGCAGTTCATCTTTTTATCCTGTTGTCTGGTCTGTGCCACTGGTCACCTTCTTTGCCAGTCACTTCATTAGTCCGTGTGTTTGGAAACTCCTGGGTCTCAGGTGTGTGTATTGAGCAGAAAGTAGCATTCAGAAGTGCAAGGAAAGCTACTTCTAATAAATGTACTGAAATACAACCCTCCAAAGAGCCAAAGATACTGATATACTGAGGTCCATAGAAATACTGGAGGTGGTGTTAATGGACACGCTTCTACATAGTCATCCGTGAAAGAATGTGTATAGGTTTGGGGTTTTTGATTGTTCCTTATCATGCTTACTCTGTTCTCTTCAGCAGCTGTTTCTGTTCTGTGACATTATACGTCCCAAAGGACATATGACAGGAAGAGATCATTTGAGAGCCTGGACATGGAGACGTTCTGTAGATTGGCAAAGTTCAGACTTGGACTTATGTTTTCCTAGATTCCTGTTGAGGGTCCAGTCCCAGAAGGCCGTCACTCTCACAGTGCCTG
Organism: Ispidina picta; assembly: GCA_033439845.1. Lineage (NCBI taxonomy): Eukaryota > Metazoa > Chordata > Aves > Coraciiformes > Alcedinidae > Ispidina > Ispidina picta. The sequence continues at coordinate 9,359 of JAABNV010018465.1, read as the reverse complement.
TAGCTGGAAGGGTGGAGTGCTGATTGCAGGAGGTCTGGGAGCAGCTGAGCAACCCTTGGGTTCTGTTTTCTTTCTGAGGGAGTCTGGCCATGGCTTTCAGTGGCAGGCAGTAGGGACACAGCCTCCTCTCATCCCCAGGTAAGTAGAAGGCATTATTCTGCAGAGAGTCCTGGGCCTGGCTCTGCCTACCTCTTACTGACATTCAGTTTCCTTTTGAACTCATAGGTATTCACATACTGCACATGTGCATGATGGAAAACTTCTGCTGGTTGGTGGAGTGTGGCTTCACTCATCCTGTGTGCCAGGCATAACTGTCCTTGACTTAATGACTGGTCTCTGCTTGGACTATACAATTAACACAGTAAGTACTGACATTTTTCTTTTGGGGTAAATAGTGTTGTGTGAACGAACATGGTGACTTGAAGGTTGTTCCCTGAAGCAGAGTAGGGATTGCAAAGCAGACAAATTTGTGAGTGGAATAAACATCCCCTGTTTGAGGTAGAATCTAATTTTGAAGTGCTCTTACCAGCACAGAGAATGTAATTGTGTTAAGAGAGGGAGAGTCAGAGTGTGCGGAAGACTGGAGGTGATAGAGCTGCTCTGTTCAGGATGGAGAACAGAGCTGAGATGGGCACAAGCACAGTCTTTTCATGATGTCTGCAGAAGAAGGTAACGGATGAAATCAGAGCATCTGTTATCTTCATGGAGTTCTGTGACATAATTTAAAGAAAAACTTCGTGGTGGACAGTGCTGCTCTGGCTGATGCCTGAAGTACAAGAGAAAAATAACTTTAAAATACTGAAACTCCACTTAAATATAAGAAAACTTTACTGTGAGGGTGACTGAACACTGAGCAGGCTGCTTAGAGAGGCTGTGATGTCTCCATTGTTGGACATAAACCTTGACTGGGCAAGGTACTCAGCAACCTGCTATAGTCGAGCCTGCTTTGAACAGGGATGATTGGACTAGGTGATGCTCAGCAGTCCCTTCCATCCTGCTTCTGTTCTGTGGTTCAGGGGAGAGCAATTGTGCGCTGATGTCACATAGCAGGATTTTAGCATCCTCTGGGCAAAACAGTCTAAATCTGTGAGTAGCTTCTGTCTGTGATAATACTGTCTGGAACATGAGAAAAAGATAGACCTGTTGGAGCAGGTCCAGAGGAGGCCACAGCAATGAGCTGGAATCCCTCTGCTGTGAGGGCAGGCTGGGAGAGTTGGGAGTGTTCAGCCTGGAAAAGATTGTGGGGAGACCTTCTTGTGGCCTTTCAGTACTTAAAGGGGCCAGTCAGAAAGATGGGGACAGACTTCAGCAGGGCCTGTAGTGACAGGACAGGGGGTGACGGTTTTAAATTAAAACAGAGATATTTAGACTAGATAAAAGGAAGATTTATTTTTTTTTTAACGCTGAGGGTGGTGAGACACTGTCTCAGGTGGCCCAGAGAGGTGGTAGATGCCTCATCCCTGGAAACCTTGCACCTCAGCTGTATAACTATGTACTTTAGACTCTTTTGTGGTGAAGTGGGCATGACTGCTCATGCTGCTTCTGATAGAAGAATCTAGGAGACATCCAAAGGCACTGGCAGGCAACATGCTTCAGTAGAACACAGGAGAGCTCTGGAACTGCTTGCTATAGGACATGGATGCCAAAGCTTTATGGGGATTTTGAAAGTGACTGGCTGTGTTCTGGGAAGGAAAAACATTATGATTCAAAGGCATTTCCTCTCATAAAAATCACTTAACTGCAAGTTGTTGTCTGGATGGCGTATACTAGAGGAGTATATCATGGTTTCCTAACTATCTGGTTTTGCCCACATTTGTGCGAGGTATAATGGACTAAATGGTAGTAGACGGGGCCCAGAGTGGCTGTTCTTAACTTTTTGATCAAGGTACCATATGGAATCTCTCTACATCATTGTATAAGGTTCATGTGTGGAAGTCCTGTGTGTTCACAATCTCCTTTCCTTTCATAGGAGAGTCTGGAGTGGCCATTAATGCTACATAATCACAGCAGTGTCTTTCTGCCAGATGAGAAGGAGTTGGTGCTTATTGGTGGTGGTGGGAACTGTTTCTCCTTTGGGACACACCTGAATCCAGAGCCTGTCTCATTGAGCCTCAGCAGCATCCTGACCCAGTCACTGACCGGGACCAAACAGGACTGACCTGTGCTGCTTTTCTATGGGGAGACGTCTCCTCAGTGTAAAGGTACAGTTTGGACAAGGGGCCACATATCTTGTCTGCTTTCTGTACAGCTCTCTGTGTTGTTGTAAATAAAGTATCTCAGAAGTACCTCTGTGGTGATAGCAGTGATTCTTAGAGGTGCAGTGAGGAGCAGTGCTGTGCTCAGGAGGGACATGACTGCACAGTGCTGATTTGGAGGTGCAGTGAAAGTCACAGAGTGAAAACACCATTGGAAATAGTTAGGAATAGTTAAGTGAAAGGAAATTCATCGTAGGTCATCCTGCTGTCCCTAATAAGGGTTCTCTACCTGGTGTGCAAAAGGGCAATCTAGAAAGTGAGTCGAGGTGTTTGTCTTTATTTCTGTTCTGCACAAGTGACAGGCACCTCAGCAGCAGCCCACCCACCTCTGCCAGGCACGTGAGATTTATATTAGCATAATAAACTTGATGGATTGGTCCACGACCATCCTACAGCATCCATATGTCTGATGTCCACTGCTAAAAACATTGTGGGGAGGTTCCCTAATTAGCACGCTCATTTTCACCTACAAGGGGTGTATTTTAGCATTATCATCACCCAAAGTTAATTCAGGCTCATCTTGGCTCATATTTGGTTCAGAATTTATTAGACGTCCAAATCATCAACATCAGAAGAACACATCAAACAGCTCTGTGTGTCATCGATCCGAGGTAAGGTACTTTCCACAATGTCCCAACTGAAACTTCTCGATAAACTTTTTTCTTTCCAACATCAATACTTGAATGTTTCAGAAGGTTGTGTGTAGTCCAGATATGACAGACTTTTGATCTTCTGGTTTTTGTGGCCAGCAGCTCAGACCCTGTGAGCTACACCCATTGTTTCCTGAGAGGGTAATGACACACCAGTAAGAGGGGATGGGTCACCATCCCTGACATCATGACTTGGCCTTGTTGCTGGCATTTCACTCTTCAGGTGCCGTGGTGCCTGGAACACAGTGTTTTGAATGCAGTGTTCAAACTGGGGTGACATTCTTGAGATGTGTGCTTCTGTGTGTATATATTTTACACAGAATGAACAACCGGTTCAGGAGAGGTTTTGATTTGGAGAAATCCCTCTGGAACGCTGAGACACACACAGACTCCTCAGAGTATAAACTAAAAAGTAAGAGCAGGAGATCTTCAGAGCTATTGCAGCACTGGCCCTGCCTGAGGTGGCTGATGGGGTCACATCTGTAGGTAGGCACCCAAAAATTGAGGTAGCTGCTGAATTGGGCACAGGGCTGCTGGTCCATGGTGTTGGTGCCAGGCCATGGCAGGAGCTGCAGTTTCCTTGTCACTCAGCTGCATTTTCCAGTGCAGGGCAGGAGCTATAGCTGTGGCAGCCATGGCTGCCTGGGGCGCTTGGGTGTGCGTGGGGCAGCACGAGGGGCACTGTGGATGCAGGGGGAGCGAGTGTGTGTCAGTGGACCAGGTCCCACTTCTCTAACGGGCAGGCAGCCTCTGACATCAGTGGCGGTGAAGCCAGTGTGAGTTTGATCCCTGTTTAATCAGATTTTCAGTAGGGTTTTACATTCTGACAGCAGTAGAGCTGAGATGCTTTATGTCCTTTGTAGCACTGGAGATTTTATTTTTTTTTTTTTTGTTATAGCTCTGCTCTGAACTTTGTTGATGATGGGAGGCTCCTGCCTCTAATGAAGAGTCATCTGCCCCAGGGCCTGTATACAGCCCAGCAGCTGTTCTCTGTCCCCTGCAGGACCTGCTGGCTCACCTGACTGAGCTTGGGCCATCCACAGAGGGGATCTTCTGGCTGTCAGCCAGCGAGTGCATCTCCAGGCTCTGGGAGGCCATCGACAGTGGAACAGAGGTCAACCTCAAAAGCCAACCTGCACATCTGCTGGGCATCATCTTCAAGGTAAACCCTGCTGACCTGCAGCCCAGCAGCTGCTGTGAGTGCAGGAGCCCAAACCCAGCCTCATGCCCATGACCAGAGTGCCAGCGATGCTGAATGTGCTCCCAGGGCTGTGGTCAAAGCCTCATGCAGAGCCCTTGGCATCTCAGGAGTCCACAAGATCCCTCTCCAAGATGGATGGTTAAAACTATTTTAACTTGGAGGGCAATATATTCAGCTTTAAGTTCCATCCTGCAGACACTGTACTACAAGTGGTCAGATCTGCAGAGGACACCAAGCATCATGCGGGTGATATGGGGCGAATCAAGAGCAAGAACAGTGTCTGTTTCAAACTAACCCTGAAGAAACTCCCAGCACAGCTGTGCTCACGAAACAGAGAGAACTCAGCAAAGCTTCAAAGAAGCAGAATGACCTGAGAGATAGAGATAAGGAGGTCGCAAGATCATTAAGGATGCTGAAACTGTGTAAAACCAGGTTTGGCTGGACCTAATGGAGTAAAGCAACAAAAGTTGAAAGTTTTAAGGCCAAGGAAGATTACGAACCTTCATCAGAAGACCATCAGAATCAAACCTTCATCAGAAGACCATTAGAATGTGCCTGACGACCACCAAGAGCTGTAGTGCACATGCTAATGTGGGTGGACACATGATAATGAGTCCTTGGAGAAGGTGGTGACTATGCAAAACACTCATGACTATACATGAATTGCTGTAATATCATCCAGAACACTTTGATTATTGGCATGTGTATTGAGTGGAAATATCCTCTACACGCCTGCTGCAGCAAATAGTAAAGAATGCCTGCTTAATAACTTTGGTTATTGGCAAGAAAATGAAGAGTAGCAATCATCAGTGACATATTGTGAAGTGTCTACACGGGCAGTAGAACTTAATGCTGCTTTAACTGCATTCTGCCTGTTCTCAGCAGAACCTTTAAATGTCATGGCAGATGGTTTATATGTGGCAGGAAGCATATGAAGCATCTTTTTTCTTCTTTTTTTCTTCTTTTTCTTTTTTTTTCTTTTTTTTCTTTTTCTCTCTCTTCTCATTTTTTTTTCTTCTTTTTTTTTTCCTTTCCTTTTCTCCACTGGACTCAAATAGTCTCCACAAGGCTACAAAGGGCTTTCTGTCAAGGCTCCAAAGGGCTCTAAAGAGCTCTGGCAGGCTCTGACCAGCTCTGCTGGGCTCAGCCAGACTCTAATGGGCTATGCAAGGCTCAAATGGACTCTGAAGAACTCTGATGGCCTGTAGAAGGCTCTGTGAGGCTCTTCCAAGCTCCAAGAAGTTCCATCAGGCTCTTCTGGGTTTGAGTGGGCTCCAGCAAGTTCAGACAGGCTGTAACAGGCTCTGCTGGCTCTGCAGGGCTCTGATGGGCTCAGCTGGGCTGTGCCAGGCTCTGCCAAGTTCCAATAGGCTTCAGACAGGCTTGAATGGGCACCAGCGGTCTCCCAAGTTCTCCACCTGGTGCTGCCATTGGTCTCCACCAGTCTCCACAGGGCTCTGCCAGGCTCCAAGAATCTCCAACAGGCTCCACCAAGTCTCTGAAGTGCTCCGCTGAACTCTGACGGATTCTGTCAGACTCTGATGGGCTCTGTTTTGCTCCAGTGTTCTCCACGGGGCTCCAACAGACTCTGAAAGGCTCAGATGGGCTCTGCTGGGCTCTGATGAGTTCTGAGGGACTCCACCGGGCCCTGATAGGCTCTGACAATTTCTGCCAGGCTCTGCTGTGCTCTAATGGTCTCAGACTGGCTCTGAGAGGTTCCAACAGTGTCTGAAGAGTTCCACTGTGATCCACTGGGCACAGACTGGCTCTGAGGGGCTCCAACAGTGTCTGAAGAGTTCCACTGTGATCCACTGGGCACTGACTGGCTCCAACAGGTTCTGCCATGTTCCAACAGTCTCTGAAGGGCTCTGCTGGGCTCCAACGGACTCTGCCAGGCTCCGATGTGCTCTGACAATCTCTGAAGGGCTCTGCCAGGCTCTACCAGTCAGATGGGTTGACAGTCTTCATCAGTCTCTATGGGGCTCCAGTGGTCTCTTACTGTCTGCTGGACTCTTCCAGGCTCCACTGAGCTCCATCAGGCTCCACCAATCTCCAGCGGGCTTCACCAGTCTCTGAAGTGCTCAGAGACTCTGGGCTCCAATGAGTTCCAACAGTTTCTGCCAAACTCTAACAGCCTCTGACTGTCTCTGAAGGCCTCTGCCGGGCTCTCACAGGGTCTGCTGGGCTCTGACATACTCCAACAGGCTCCAACAGTCTCTGCAGGGTTCTGCCGGGCTCCTCTGGGCTCTGCCAGGATCTGCTAGGCTCCTCTGGGCTCTGCCAGGATCTGCTGGGCTCCAACAGTCTCTGAAGGGCTCCAGCAGGCTTAGATGGGCTCCGCCAGGCTCCAAGGGATATCACAAGGTACTTATCATCACTGACAGGCTCCTACAGCTGTGGCCAGGTTCCACTGGACTCTGCAAGGCTCCACCAGGTTCTGCCAGTCACTGCTGGCTCTGATGAGCTCCACCAGGCTCTGACAGGTTCCGACAGGCTGTGCCAGTTTCAGTGCACTCCAATGGGTTCTTCAGGGCTCTGACATACTCTACAGTGTTCCACCAGGTGCAGCTCAGCTCTGACATATTCTGGTGGGCTCCAATGGACTCTGACATCCTCCAACAATCACTGAAGGGCTACACCAGGCTCTGACAGGCTTCGCTAGGCGCCTACAGGCTTTGATGGGCTCCACTGGTATGAGTGACCTCGATGGTAAGGGGCCATTTTCTGCACCACTTTCTCAGCAGTGAAGGTGAATGATAATTGTACTTGAATCCACTGCTCTCACATGAAGGCTGCACCAGTCTTGCAGTGGGGTCAGGGTCACAGCAGACACTGGACTCACTGCAGTCTCCCGCTAAACAGTCTTGCTGAGAATTGGCACCAGAAGCCAAAGCAGATGAAGCTTCAGGCTGCAAGACTGACCCAGAGAAAACTTTGATAAAACTAATGCTGCTAAGACAGAACAAGCTAAATCTGGCAGATCCAAGTGGGATGTAGAAGACAAGAACCAGGGAGAAAGCTAAAAGAAGCAACTTCAGAAGAATTTTCAGAGGAATTTTTTCAAAAGAATGAACAGTGAGCAGTGTTGCAGGGTCCACGAGAGGGAGACAGGAACTAAAAAGTGGGAGGCATGTGAGTGGTGCCCAGGCTGAAGAAAAGGCAAAGGGGGAGAGGACAGTTCAGGTGTCTTGACAGGGCCTGACTCTCAGCCCCTCAGTGTGGGGGTGCAGGCTGGGGAGGGGGAGCTGGGGGGGCACTCCCTGGTGCAGGGATGGGGTTTGTCTGGCTCACTCAAAGGGGTCAGATGCCTGCACACCGCCACATGATCCCCCCTGGCCTCGTGAAGTCTCTTCAGTGGAACATCTTGTCCCATGGGGTCTGTGGGACCCTCGAGGCAGCAGCACTAGCAAGCTTGGGAAAGGGAAGGTGGGTGAGGGCAAAAGAAAAGGTGCACAAATGTGAAGGGTCAGCGCCAAGGAGGAGCACATGACACTGGGAAGAGGAGATGACAGCCATGGCGGAGCATAAACAAAGTTGAGTATGCTCCAGAGCCTAGAGGCGGGGCCAAGGCTGGTGAATGACTGTAACTGGGCAGCCAATCCGAGGAAATATCTCCCCAGGAAAGGGCAAGCGCTGGGAGCGGGGCAGGGAGCGCTGAGGCAGCCAGTCAGAGAGCACAGGGGCGGGCGGGCCAGGCCCCAGGGCAGAGCGACAGCCCAGGCGAGCAATCGGGGGCTCTGGCGGCCCAAGGCTGCCCAGGCTGCAGGGGCTGGCACCGAACCGGGCTCTGGCGAGAGCGGGCGGCGGGAGTCCAGCGTTTGCTGCGGCCGCAGCAGTTGCAGCCCCGCTCTCCTCCATCGGTGCTGCTGAGGAAGGGCAGAGGCGGAGGAAATGGCCCCCCAGGAGGACACTGGCTCTTCCCTGGGTGTGCTGGTGCCCGACCTCCCTGCAGAGACAAGGGCGGGAGGAGCTGGGCTGGGCAGCCTGCGTTCTAATGACTGAGGCACCTGTAAATACATCAGCTCACATCTGCAGTTCCTGCCTGTAGAGTGACCTGGGTGGGTCTGTGGGCTCCAGGGAGCTGTCCAGTCTGTCAAAGAGGATTTGATCAGGAGACGGTTTGGTTGGTGGTTGAGTTCTTTGATAAATACTCACAAAGGCTGAAGGCAGTGCCTCCAAGTCACTGTTATTTGTTTGGCTGCAGCCAAAGTTCCTGGAGTCAGCCAACTCTTCAGTAGTGTCAGAGTTAATTTCTTCAGCAGGGACCTGAAGGAAAGGCAGGAGTGGAGACGAGGGTCCTGTAGTGCAGGAGGGTCTGGTAGGATCAGGCAGCAACAGGTGAGGGTAGAGAGCAGTAATAAGTGGCCATGCACAGGTCCCTGGTGGGCCCCAACAGGGGCATGCACAAGTACGGAGGGAGCTGGCAGGTGGCCTTGCAAGGCCACTCCCGAGGAGTGATGTGCCTGAGGCCTGGAAGGAAGCCAGCAGTATGCTGCTGGTGAACAGGCAGCGCAGCAGGTGGGAACGTGGCAGAGCAGCTGGGATCAGACGGTGGCACTGAGCAGTGACAGTGAGGCTCGGTGGGGGCCAGGAAGCAGCAGCAAAGCCCCGGGCAAGAAGCAGTGCTGGCAGCGGCGGGAGATGCTCCTTCCCCTCTGCTGTAGACTGCTCTGGGCACTCCCGTGCGAGGCAGACTGGTGGCACTGGAGAGAAGTCCCCCCGCCCCACAATCCCCCGGGCCCCTCCCCCCTTCATTTGGGCCCCAGCCCAGCCAACGGTCAGTCGGAGCCAGTGGGCAGCAGACGCAGCAAGAGGGAGTTGTGCTGGCACCCAGCAGGGATGTCAGGGGCTGGCCCAGCAGCAGTCCCCTGGCACCAGCACCCGGCTTTGCATCCCCAGTATAACCAGCTGCTCTGCATCCCGGGCGCCCGGTGCATCCCCTCCTATCCCGGGCAGGATGGGCCAGACCATCTGCTGCTGGGGCTCCAGGTACAGTGCCCTTGAGGCTTAGAGACAGCTGGGCACAGCTGGGACTGCCCCAGGGACCTTCCTCATGCTACTCTGTGCTCTGCAGGTACTCTTGGTAAAACTTAAGTTGAAGAGGGAAATATATAAAAAAAGGAAAGAGGGGCAGGCCACCTGGGAAGAATACAGGGAGGTTGTCAAAGGATGAAGGGATGCAACAAGGAAAGCTAAAGCTTCCCTTGAAATCAAGCTAGCGAGGGAGGTCAAGGATAACAAGAAAAGCTTCTA
>JAABNV010018464.1:14527-30159 GCA_033439845.1 Ispidina picta | reverse complement strand
TCCTCTTCTCCAGGCTCAAGAGCCCCAGCTCTCTCAGCCTCTCCTCAGCAGGGAGATCTCCACTCCCTGCAGCATCCAAAGAAAGCTGATCCTCCAGAATATTCACCCTTGACTCTGAGTGATCCATCAGCTGAAATCTACCATTTATCCTGAAATGAAACCTGGAAAACTCTAAACTTGTGTATTCAATTCCTGAACGTTCAAGAACAGAAAAGCTCCTAAATAAATGCAGATCAGCAGCTTTGCCATTTAAATTCTTCAATTTTCTAAGTGTTTCTGTTTCCATACAATAGACCTTTGAATGTCTAACTTTCCCCCATGGTTTGAAGGCTACAACATGATTCCAAAGCAGCTCCAAGCAGCAGCACAAATCCAAAGTATGCTTGTGGTAAACATTTTGATTACCACCAGGGCTGGCTGATTATTCAGCCTTATCATTGCAAGCCAACAGTTAACTAGGACATTACCAAAGACAGTTGAAAACATCTCAGATGACAAAGCCAAAACAAACACGAGTGTTTTTGAAAAGTAATGAGGCAAATAAATACAGTTTTGTAGCCACAGCCACTGCTTTAAGCACCATTTCAAGGCAGTAGATAATATGGAATGATAGCTTTAATCCGTGATGGAAAAATCACAGTTCAACTAGTGGCTGATTCAATAAATAAAGATTTGCAAGGTACAAAATGTTCATTTGCAAGAATGCCAAGGTGACCATCCCTGTCAGGCTTTCCTCACCATTTCTGTTTGCTTTGCAAAGTAATAAAACTAGTAGGCTTGTGCCTTTTATTTTTTTTTTAATTTGAATAAAGCAAAATAAATTAACTTGGGATCTAAACCATGCAGTTCCTCATCCTGTGCTCGTAATCCCTGACTCTGTTTTGCTTTTCTGGTTTTCAAATAAACACATCAGAAATGAAATGCCACACCATTAGACTGCTCTGTCAGCTGGGCTCCAGCTAATGCTTTTGAATTCCAAATCTTGGCACCCACTTTGAACTTTTTTGACTCATATTTCTCTTTTGGTTTGGTTTAGCACCTGAGGATCTGAAGTGACCAACCTGCCATGCCTGCTCTTGGTAAGCAGCACTCAGATCTGTAAGGAATCCCATTGAAATTGGTGGAATTTTCCCTAGAAAATTAGATTTATTTTTTTTCCCCTCGAAAAATAAATCAGTAAGATTCCAGCTTTCCTCTGAATTTCACAAACCAGTTTCCCTCAAATTCCTGATACTGTGTTAGAGTTACTTCTGTAATGTGAGAGTTGAATGGTTGAATTTTGTCTCTGACTGGATTAGCATTTTTATCCATTTAATCCTTCCATTCATTTTGGTACCATCATTCTAAAATTTCAGCTGCTTTAATCCTGTCAGAGAATGATTTACTTCATCACCCATGTCCTGAAAAGAAGGTACAGAAGTGAAAGAGTTGTGGCTTTGTGTTGTCTTAAGATGTCTAGCATTTTGAGAGTGTGGTAAAATACACCACACAAGATTTTTCTTTAACAAATGTAAAAAAAAAAAGCCAGTTATAGACATGATAAACATTTTATTTTATGTCACTGCTCAATGTGTTTTGCATTCTGCTAGTTTGCTCAATTATGTAAAAATGAAGCTGATGGTATCAATTAAATCCCAGACTCCTTTTTCCCAACAAACATTTTTTACATAAATATGGTATAATTTATTTTGATAATGATGCTATCATTCCATCATTTCAATGGAATCATACCTAGCATTAAGTAGTTCTCATCAAACTTTGATTTAGAGACAACATTCTGATATTAAAGTGGGATTTTTACAGTTGAAATCCTTTCATACAAATCAGAAATGAGCCAATAATTTATACTGATTGGCAGCCTCCTTGAAAGCAGTGTGGACAAATAAGATGAGTGTTATGTAGCTCAGGTGAACACACAGTACACTGTGAACACACACTATTAGTTATTTTGCAGAATAAATAGAAGTTGATGCAAACATTAAGTGATGACTTTTATAACACTAATTTGTCACAGTTTTCTGGAGACAGCACTTCATTCACATGAGATAAATGCAGATGTCACTGGTTTAGGTCCCACGTGACTTTCACCCACTTTTAATATTCAAAATAATTTCCAGGTGACTTTAGTTGGTTCTCCAGCAGAAAATGGAATGTTATTTAGTTTAGGATCTGTGGCTGCCTGCAGTGATTCCTGTGGCCATTGCTACTGTTCTTGACCCCACCACTTCCAAGGAGTGGGACCTGACCAAAGCCACTGCAGACCCACTGGCTACAGTCCACCAAAACTGCCGGGTGATTCTGGAAACTCAAATTGAAACAGGGACATGGTAGGAAATTCTGTGATCTCCCAACAGCTGCAACTGGCAAAGATCTCCAGTTTTATGCCCCTGGATGGTACGAGCCACAAATGCTGTGCAGTGGCATTTGTTCAGCCCTGACTCATAGACAGATGGATGTCACTGAATGAATCACCAGCAGCACTTTCTGCAGCACCTAAAGAGGTAGCTCATCCAAATAATATCAGGCCTGAGTCTCTCTAGTTTGGGGGATCTGCCATAGCATAGTCTAGGACACCTCTGAAATGAGTTTTGGAAAGGGGACAACCCGAAGTGAGCAACCAGGATGGCAAAACATCAGCTGGGGCATCCTTTGTCAATAGGAGTTACCTCCTGCCTGCTGTTAAGCTATAAAAATGATGTAAATTCAAGAGAAATATCAACTTCATAACAGAGAACTTTAAAGCAAATTTACAAAAGCACTTTATAAAACATCTCATTCTGTTCAGTCCACCGCTGCAGAAGGTCATTATGCCAAAAAAACTGTAGTAAAATCATTTCGATCCATAACGGTTGAAAGGACAAACATTAAGCAAAGGATAATCACAAATTAGCATTCAGGACACCAGCTCCAACATCGCAGGTGTTAAGGGAAGATAGTTTCTCCCTGCATAAGTGACGGGTAAAACATGTTTCTTGTGTTCCTGGGTGACTTGGTCTAGGTGATGCTGCTGTGGCAGGGGGTTGCACTAGATGATCTTCTAGCTCCCTTCCAACCCCTAATATTCTGGGATTCTGGGATTCTATGGTTCTGAGATTCTGTGATTCTATGATTGTGCAGCAGGCAGAGTGATGCCTCGGGTGCTTCCAGCCACACACAGGCTCCTGGGCTCTGCTCAGCCTCAGGGTGGATGGGCTGAAAGTCCTTTGGCTTTTGCTGCATTCATGGCTGCCTCAGTGTACAGGGAAGAGGCAGCCCCTCCTGCCTTCACTCTACCCAGCAAGGGCCTGAGCCAAGCTGCAGCCCAAACCCAAACCCAAACCCAAGCTCAAGCTCAAGCTCAAGCTCAAGCTCAAGCTCAAGCTCAAGCTCAAGCTCAAGCTCAAGCTCAAGCTCAAAGCCAAGCCAAGCTCAGGCTCAGCCCCACAGCTCTGCCCCACAGGCGCCTTCCCGCCCTCCCCTCAGGCCCCGCCCACCTGCCGCTCCCGCCCCGCCCCCCGCACAGACCCCGCCCCCAGGGCCGCTGCGCAGGCGCGCTGCGCGCGGACTGCTGCCCCCTCGCGGCCCCTCCCAGCCCCTCCACCAAGATGGCGGCGGCGAGCCGGCGGGCGAGGCTGAGGGCAGCGCCGGGGAGACGCGGCGAAGGCGGCGGCAGCAGCAGCAGCGACGGCAGCGGGAGCAGCGGTGGCGGCCGCGGGAGACAGTGACAGGTGCGGGGAAGGGGAGGAAAAGGTCGGCGGAGTCGGTCGGCGGCCGAAGCGCAGGTAGCTCCGGTGGGCGGGGAAGGGGGTGGGGGAAGCGGCCGGCGCGGCGCCGCCCTTGTCCGAGCTGCGCCATCGGGGAACTCCCCTCAGCTCCCCGCCCTGGAGCTTTCGCCCGCCGGTGGCGGAGAGCGAACCGTTAGCCGGGAGAGCCGGCGGGGCCATGGCGGTGAGTAGGCTCTCTCAGACCTCCTCCTTCCCCTCGGGACAGAGGGGTGCGAGGGGCCGGGGGCGGCGCCTCTACCTGCCCCGGCTGCCGGGCGCGGCGAGGGCTCTGAGGGGACCTGCGCTAGGAGGGCTGCGGGAGCCGCGCTGAAGAAACTTTCTGCCTTCTTTCCCGGGCTGCTCCGCCGCTCGGAGGAGCCTCTCCCGGCCGGGGCGGGGGAATCCCGCTCCTGCAGCCCGGGCAGAGCGGGGCTGGGCGGGCAGGCTGCGGGAGGAGGGCGCTTGTTCGGGCAGCAGAGGCAGATGTGAAGCGCGACCCGAGCCGGCGGTGACAGGCGGAGAGGAGAAGGAAGTGATGGTTTCCAACACCGCTGTCTGCCTGCCTGTTGTTGTTCTTCTGTTTCTTGGGAACTCGCAGCTGAAGGGGTTGAGCGTGTCTTTCTGTATGTAGATAAAATAATCTTCCAGAAAACACTGTCATCATCTCGTGGAGCGCTGGCAGAGGCATGCCCTGGGCTGGATCCAGCCCTCGTTCCTCCTTTCCCGAGTTGTACCCTGCTTTTAAGTTAAACGGAAACTTTTTGTTGCCTCCAGGCAGCTAGAAAGTGAAACCAACCAAAAGCAAAAACGAAACTTTACAGCTGATTTTTATTGTGCCGAGCGAAGAAAACAGAAAGGAGGGAAAACATGTTGGCTGGGAGCAAATCGTGCTACGAGTGGCATCTCAAAACGTGTGAATAATTAGTTTAACAGCATCAAAGGCAGTTTATTAGCGATTGAAGCAATTTTGTGAAGTATTATCTGCTAAGTGTTCTTTGTTTTTCTAAATGAAATCTACATTTCATCACATACAAACCTGCTTATAAATGGCTTAAGTTAGCATGAAAGCTTCAAATGTCTTATTTTTTTCTCCTCACTACTTGCTAGCTTCTCTCTTAGGTCCCAGTCCTGCTAAGTTTTGTGCTTAAAAGAAGCTGTTGTGTTGTTATGGCAATGCAGAACTTTGTGCAGCACAGCAATTTCACTGTGGCCATGATGTGAGCCTACAGACCTGTTTATATTCTGTGCTGTGTGATATGAATCACAGCACCTCAGAAATGCTGGAAAACACAGAAAGTCCAACCAGTTAAACTTTTTCTGCTTTGTAAAGATTAGTTTTTTAAATATAATCTCTAATTATAGAATTGAATCTCTTGAGAAGCAGCAAGGTTTTGGGTAGGGAGAATGCAGTGCATGTATGTGAAAGTTGGAGTGAGTATCTGCAGCACCCAGTGGTGCAAATTAGATTGGATTCTATAGGTTGTGTTCCCAGGAAGGGTGCTGGTCAAGTTGGGAACCACAGCATCCAGTCCTGCATTCAGTCTGTGCATGTGGAGTGCACACAAGTGGTCTTGACATGTGGATGTTATATGCCTTGCTTTGGCAAACTACAGCAGAATGAGTGGGGGGGTTTTCTGGTGACTTGTGGGGGCAGTGCCATGTGTCTGTTACCCTGGGGCATAGGGTGGTGCTTTTGGCATCTCTCCTCCCCGGGAGATGCAGCTCCCTCTCTTTGGAAAGGTCATGAGTGGTTTGAGCATCACTTGGTCAGGAGGAGAGCAATGTGCTTTGAGTAGTCACAGGCTGACTACTGGGGGGATATTAAAATAGAATTTGATGAGTGTCTCAGTGCTTTTCAGGGCAGCTGGAGACTTTCTGAGACTTTGCTGCATGCCAAGCTCTAGGTGTGTGTGTGTGAGGCTCGGGTCATTAAACACAACAACTGCATGACTTGATTTCATCTGTTGGTGGCATTTCCACCTCTGTCAAGATGGAGTGTCTTCTGGTTCGTGAGCTTAAAACTCAAAAGCTTTTGATCTTTATGGTCAGTAATGGAATTGCAGGAACTGGAATTATGATTCAGACTTTAACAACTCATCCTGTGCCATACTTGTGTTATTCTTTGCCTCGTGGCCATGTAATTTCACTTGAATTTGGACCTGTGTCAGCCAACTCAGTGCTGTGCTGCTGATGGTTTTGGCTCAAGATACCTCAAAGAGCTTCTTCACAACTGATGCTGCAACTTTAACAGCTGAACATGCTCCTGCAGTGCCCTCAGGATGTACTGGGAAGCAAAGCCTGGCTTCAGGAGAGGTAGAATTTTTCATCTTTGTCAATACTTTGTCTTAAATGGCTTTAACTTCTTGCTTTTAGGCAACAGACTGATGAACCTTGCTGGCAGGTCACTTCTGAAAGGCACTGTTGTAAATGTGTTAAACTCCAGAGATGCTGAATCCTTGGAAGGTGTTATGTGCTGCTGGTTCTGGTTGTTCTATTGATACCTCTGTCAGTGTGACAGATCCTCTAACCTAGCCCTTTGTCCCTGCTGGGTGAAGGGAACTGGCAAAAATACAGTATTTTTCATTACTTTGCAGACAGATACCAGAGGAGACCATTTCTGTGAGGCTGCAGGCCCAGAAGATGTTCTCCAAAGCTATTGATGTTTATTGTCAGTGCCTTCAGGAACCTGAGCAATCCCTGCATTGCTTCAGCATCCAGCAACTCAGTACCTTTTTACCTCCAGCTTCCAGTAGTTACAGGTTTTCTGGGGCAATCTCTATTAAATGGTCACAGGTAGCACGTTGTGTTTCTTCAGTGCATGTCTGCCATTTAAAAGATGGATTGGATTGAGTGTCTCTGTTCCTGTCAATAACACTTCTGGATTTTATCATCCATTGCTTGAAGACTGTTGGCTTGGGGATATTCAGAGGCAATCTGTAGCAAAATTCAACTTGGCTGGAGTTGATAGTGCACGAGTTGATTTGTGAGCCCTCTGCTTTTCCTGTAGGAGCAGATCTAGTAAAAATAGATTTGACTTGGACTGTCAACTCTTGGGCTTAACTAAAAGATAGTGTCTGTATCTCAGGAAAAGGATAATAGTTTGGAATGAGTACATTGCTGCTTTTTCTGTTCAGCAAACACAAACAATGTTTATTTTGCTCGTGGGGCCAATGTTTCCTGAGCTACAGAAATGACCATTTTTTTTCCCCTCAATATACAGTAAACTTTGAGCTTCCTTAATGCTGATGTTTGCTTGATGTCAGTAGAAAAACACTATTAGTTGTTTTTTTTTCCTCTTCTCTTTAAACTTGCCTGTCCATAAAGTGAAGTGGTTTTGTTTATATCTGAGAATACTTTGGGGTCTTTCATAGGGCTTTTGGGGTAGAAAGAGTTTTAGAGTGTGTCTGTCAGAGTGGTATTACATGTTTCTTGTAGGTTGACATCTTGAGTTTTCCAATTATTTTACTTTTAGTTGGAACAAATCTTTTTTTTTTCTGAAGTTGTAGTTGTTCTGCCCCCCAGAGTTCTGGTCCTGTTCCAGCTGCTCACATATTCTTCAGCCTGTAACCAGGGAAAATCTTCAGGCTTGTTTGCTAAGCTGTCATAGATTACTTCAGCAACATGTAGATGGAAACAGAATTTGCTGTGCCCTTGTGTCAGTAATTAAACAGAGTTTTTAGCTGTTGCTTTCGTGCTGGACTTTCCAGTGTAATGAGAAATCTTTTATGCTCATCTGCTAGGTCATGAACCCTTTCTTGCTTGTATTAATAATCTCTTCTGGTTAGAAAAAGTGCTGTGGAAACTCTTGGTCTCAGTCTCACCAGTCCTACCAGTTTGCTTAGCTGAATTTCTGGTTTTGGCTTTCTCTAAGTCTTTGCTTTTTCAGGATGTGTGGACTCTGTTCTGGTCATGCTGTGCTGCACAGAAGCCATCACCCAGGTTAACAGTGGCACCCTCTCTTTCAGCTGATTGGGTGCAGACCCCATTCATCCCAACAGCAGCTTGCAGAGTTAAATAGGAGTCTGAACATTCCTGTTCCAAAGCTGCCAGGACAGATGAAAAGATAGGATGCAAAATCTCTGCACTTACAGGCACTGGAAGGTGTTGTACTTTGTTATAGATTTCATTACTTTGGTCGTAAAGAGTTGTGAAAAATTAAAATAGCTACAGGTTATCCATCCCAGTTTAACCAGTAGAGCTCATTTTTTACAATCCATTAGTAAGAGAGAGGCATAACACTTTCTAAGATGTGATAAATGGCTCTGCTTTCCAGAAGCACTAATAAAAACCCTCCTTCTTCCTGGCAATATACAGGCTTCTGTAATTTAGTGTCCAAAAATCAGCTTCAAAACCATGAAAATTTAGAAAACTGAACCAATACACTCCATGAGGTGAAAAAAAAATAAAAATAATCAAAGTCTGGGAAATTGTCCACAGGGAAAGCACCAAGGTGCCAAAGGATTTATGCTGTGCTGTGTGTGGATAGATGGTAACTTGATTCAGTAACTGCAAGTGAAAAGAACTATGTGATGCACAAGCTTTACCTTCTGCATGCAGCTTTGCTTTGCTTTGGGTTTTGTTTGTTTGTTTCTCTGGGTTTTGTTGTGTGGGGTGTGTCTGTTGTGATTAGTTTTAGTTTTGGTTTTTTTTTTGTGGCTATTTTTTTTTCTTGGTTGCATTTGAATCTGTGAAGCTTAGTTATTAAATATCTTTTGATCTGAAGTAACTGGAGGTGAAAATGAATTTAACAAACCTAGAACTTCAGTGTTGCCTGCAGTGTAAAGTGGAAAAAAACCCAGACCAACCAACCTGCAGCTCACAAGAGTAAGTTCAGTTCCTTGTAAGTGCTGCTGTACAAGGGAAGGGACCTAGAAGATCATCTAGTCCAAGTCAGAATCACCCAGGAACAGATGCAGGTGGGGCTGGAATGTCTCCAGAGCAGGAGACTCCACAACCTCCCTGGGCAGCCCCTGCCAGGCTCTGCCACCCTCACTGGGAACAAGTTGTTCCTTGTGTTTCCCTCAACCTCTTGTGCTCCAGTTGGGGGATTTTCTCACTAAGACTAAATACCAGAAGCCCCAAGAGTTCCCCTGCCAATGCAATGCCTATAGAATCTATTGCAAATGTTAATGAGGAAGACCATACTGGAATAAAACTATTTCTTTACCCATTTAGTCTGGTATGGAGGTAGATGTTGAAATAAAGAGGTAAGAAATGAGGACTAAGTGCAGCTGTGACTGTTGACAATGATCAGTCCCATTGGCAGCTGAAATGGTTTAATTTCTCCAGGCTTTCTAAAAGTTGACTGCCCCCAGTATCAGTGTATTCCACTTGCTGGCAGTGCAGAGGTGAAGATAAACTCTCACATTCAAATAATATATCTTAAAAGCACTCCAGTACATTTAATTATCTACATCATTGCAATACAGCTCCAAACAGATTTGTTCCTGGTTTTGGAGCTTTGTTTTTTGTTAGGGAATTGACAGCTACTGAGTGTTGCAACTTCATGTGTGAAATAGGAAGCTGAGAGCAGCTTTGTTTTCTTGGGTGATTAGGTCATGAAACTAGTTAGTTTCCATAGCCCATCTTGTCCCATTCTCTGCTGTTCCTGATGGAAACTTAACAGGTTTTGCAAACAAGAATCTCTGGAGAGACAGTAAAATGTGTGGAAGTTGGAACCTCATCCATCCTTTGTCATCTGGCATTTGGATGGTGTAGTTCTCAGCTCAGAATCAGCAGGAAAAAGCTGGTTCATAGAGTTCTTTAAAAGCTGCTTTTTCTGCTTGAATCATGCACTCTTTGTAGCTCTGACACCAGCAGCTGTGTCTGCAATAAATTT
Source organism: Ispidina picta (assembly GCA_033439845.1). NCBI lineage: Eukaryota > Metazoa > Chordata > Aves > Coraciiformes > Alcedinidae > Ispidina > Ispidina picta. The sequence goes on along the minus strand of JAABNV010018464.1, from coordinate 20,577 downwards.
ATCTCACTGACCAGTTGCATCCCAGTAATAAAAATATATCCATGGTTTTAGTTTGCCTTAGAGGAATCGTGTGAAAAATGATGTTGAAAATCTGTCCTTGCTACTCATGGCTACTGGAAGGGGGAATTGATAAACAAAGGAGGAAGCAGCTTGATCCTTGGCATTGAATTACCTTTTCTTCCCCATAAAATAAGAATGATCTTAAACGGAATTGATGGAAGAGTAATGGTTAACTGGGAAAGGCTAAATTGTTTTTGAACCCATGTGATCTTTGGAAAATAAACTGAAGGAAATCCAGTCCTGGCAGAAGCTTAGAAGAATCTAATTTAGCTTGTGTAGAAGTAAAACTAGGAGGGCTTTAAGGAGGTTCTTCAGAGTAACAGGAGTGTAAAACAAAGCAGCTGCATGCTTGAGATCAGCACAGCATAACTAAAGTGGATGCACTGGAGAGCTTTCAGTGGTGCAGAAGCCCAGTGTGTGCTTGGCTTCCACTTCTTCTGGAGGGCACTTCCCAAGAGTACCTAAAGGAAGGTGCTGCTGCAGGAGCCACAGTGTGGCTGTCAGTGTGGCACTGAATCACCCTTAGCAGGCTGCTCAAAAGCTCACACCAGGCTGCTGACAAGCCACTGGATTTTAGAATGCATGCTAGCAAATGAGCTCTGAGCAAAACAAACAGAGTCATTCTGATTGCTGACATGGTTGCACCTATTGCTCCCCCAAAGCTACAGAACCAGTTTAGGCTTCTTCTATTTGAAGGTCTAAGTGGGAGGGGCAAATAGTTGGAAAGTGCTGAATTCTTATGCAACAGCTTCAAGTTGTGTGTGCTTTGCTCAGATGAGGACTGTGCATGGTTTAAAAATAGTCTGATAGCAACTATTAAAATCAGAATGGTGTTTTCATCACTTATTAAAATATTTTACACATCTTCATTTTGAGCTATTTTGATTTATAGTTTCTAGTGAATGTCAGATGTAAACTTCATTGATTTACTTTACAGAAGGGTAATTTTCCTGCATTGCCTGTCTGCAGCTTTACTGTTATGCATGGGGCTGAAGGAAATAACCCTTTTTAGCTTCATTTTACTTCAAGGGTGATTGGCAAATTAAGCAGAAATGTTCCACAGGGCAACTTTCTTCTAACAAAAAGTAGCACTTCTGTGTTCTGTTGGAAAATATTTTATCAAGAAACACTTTTGTAAAACAGGAGAAGTACTTTATGAAGGACAAAGCACATCAGCACATCTCTTAAATAAATGGCATATTAACTGAAATGGTTGGTTTGGAACTGAGAAGGAAAAGCTGGTATCTTTTAATTGCCCCATCCAAAACAGTGGCTGTGTGTGGGGAAAACACTAAAGCCATTCAGCTCAATCTGATTCTTCAAACACAAAACTCTTCAGCATGCTTTATAACTTTAATAGTTTAATAATCCCTGGATTATTACATTCTAATACATTTCTGCAGCAGCTACATCACTGGTGTCTGAGCTTTTTTCAGTAGTGCATTGTGACACGAGGAACTTCTGCTGCATATTCTTTCTTTCCTTTTCACCCTAGGGATGCATTGATGTATTTTGGATCTAGAATTTTCTTCATGTCCTGGGCAATTACATTTGTCCACTTTTATCTGATGATTTCTAAGCTGCATGGCTGATTTGACAGATTGGAAGGAATCACAACAGTAATTTTTACAAGTCTGAAATTGGCAGGCTGGAGATCTCTTTTAAGGACTATAGGAAATAATGTAGAATAAATTTATCTCACAGTAGGCACTAAAGAATGGACATGGTGAGTACTTATAAAAGTTTAAATAGCAGCTTGTATCTTCTTGAAGAGTCCCTCAGATGTGAGGCTTCCATCTACATAAAATAGAGCTTTATTACTTCAGTGTTTGAAAGGTTTCTTTTTAAAGTTCACCTGCTGTCCTCATGCTGGAGAAGGCAAAATCAACATCAAAGCAGTTCATGCAGCAGGATTGGGCCACAGTCTGATGGGCTTTTCTGGTTCTGTAAGTTCAGTAGTTGGTCTCTGACAACACCTAGAAAGCATCTGTGTTAGGCATTTTTGTCCTCTCCTCACTTCAACTTCTAGCCTCCTGGTGCAGAGAATCAAGGCCCTTGTGTGCAGTCCTCTGTGATAATAAATGTATGTCAGTCACCAGATTTGGCTGATTTAAGATGGGAAAGAGTATTCAGCTACCATGAGTGTTGTGATAATAGGCAGGTAGGTAGAAGAGAGAGCTGGATTGCAGATTTCTCCATCAGCAAAGACTGAAGAAGTGGCCTTACAGGTGCTCCAGCTGTAGAAAGAAGCAGTTCATTGTACTTCTTACCAGAATCAATAACCAGAATCTGTAGGAAAGAAGTCCTCATTTTTTTTACAGCAGTTATGAACAGTGATGTTTATTATAGCAGTGCCTGCTGTATACAATCACAGTGGAAATGAGTTTGTGCTGTGGACTTCATAGAAAAGTAAAACTTTTTAATTTGTAGTCATCTTCTAATGCAGCTTTCCCCCTTAGGAGAAGGGCTGGAGTAATTCTGACAGTGCTGTGAGTGTGTCTTCCAAAGTTTCAGCCATAATTCTGCACTGTTGAGGTTTGATTAGCACTGTTACTTTCAAATTCTGGACTGAGAATCCCACATTTAATGACAGCTTTCAAGAGCTCAGAAGACAGTCACAAGTCTAGGTTCCAGTCTTCTGAGAACCTTTTAACTTTGGCATTACATTGATATTTTGATTGACTGATACTCTGGAATTCATGGAAGAATTCAGCTCAGACAGGACCTTTGGAGGTTTTCTTCAGCCCCTCATCAGGACCTCACATGGTCAGGTTTTGACAGTGATCTACAAATGCTTTTCATCATGTGCCCCATCAGTAAAAACTTTTTGAGCCTACACCTCCAATCCATGTATATTTATTTATAAACTATATGCAGGTACTAATATATTGATATATATAAAGCATATACATAAAAAAAACCCAAAGGTTGAGGTAAAGGTGAAAAAAGCCTCTCAGGGCAACCTGTGCCTTTGCTAAACTACAGTGTGAATATGGTTCTTGTCCCCTTGTGACCTGACAGTTTCTAGTGATGCAGCATCTGTTCATCACTTCTACACCTGCTGCCTGCTTCCAAGGAGGGTTTGACTGAAGGTTGCCCAAGGAAGTGGTTGAGTCACCATCCCTGGAGGTACTGAAGAGATAAGGATGAGTGTTTCATGACATGGATGGTTTAGTGCTGGGTTGTACTCACTGATCTTAAAGGTGTTTTCCAACCTAAAAACTCTGTGATAAGTAGTGGGATCCCCTCAGTAGGTAACCCCCTGTTCTAGTTCTCCCAGCTTCTCTTTCCCAGGCTTCAGCCCTGTAAGTCTTGGTGGATCTTTCCTAGACTGCAGAGAAGGTGCCTGGGAAGACTAAAACTGGATGTGGTTTTCCAGATGTCACCTTCAAAATGCTAAGTGGTGGGGAATGATTGCCTCCCTTCAGCCCACTGGCTGTGCCTCTCTGCCAGTACAGCCCAGTATGCTGTTAGCCTCCCTCTCCAGAAGGATGTTTGCTGCTGACTCATCTTGTTCCACCTTGGTGATCCAGCTGATTTTCATGCTGCTGTGTTTGCAGAGCCTATGGTTAAAATCAGCTGCTAGTCTCTTGGAGATGGAAATGCAGAGGAAAAGCACTGCTAATGTTCTCATCCTTACAATATTAACCCTAATGAACAAGGGGCTGAGTAAAAAGCAGTTGTGCATGTCTTTAGAATATCAGGGTAGTGCCACAGAAGCTTCAAAAGGGCCAAATCTGAAGGTATTTAAGGATTGAGCTAAACTGTCATTGCAGTTGAGGACAGCAAGCTTGCTTACTGAGCTATGGAGTGGAACTTGGTCTTTGAGCTTGAAATGTCATTTAGCATTCTGGCTTGTTAGTGTAATCCATGGCTCATGTTCAGCATAGTCAGGTATCAAGGCAAGAAATGGGACTTCTGCTGTGCACAAGGCAGTCTGGATTGCAACACAACCCTGCCTTTAATGTGCCACCATGGAAAATGACTTCTCAGCCTCTGCTGCTGTGCCTGGCAACCTGTTCTCTTTGGAAGGCTCCTGCAGATCATCCAGAGCAGTTTTAGGTGCAGGAAGGCTGAAATGATGGTATGGACATACTTTCCTTTCAGTATTTTCCAGAAGTTGTTGTTACTTGCACTACCCTTGGAGCAGATCAGCAGTTTGAAGTCAGCAAGCTGCAGACAAAGCTGGTTGAATTATTGCAGTAGAGATTGTAGTTACTTGCAGCCAGAGGCAGGGAAAACATCCTCCTTGTGGCTTGGTAGAACTCATCCAGGCTTCTGGAGAGCTTGGTTTGGCTGTCCACTCATTACTCTGTCTGAATTTCAGAGTCAGCCATTCACAGGGTTGAGTTCATGATTTTTTGCTGTTGCAGAAATGTTTATTCATTGAAACTGATGCCTGGCTGTTTAAACTGTTGATGGCCATCTTACCACTGTCATGCTTTGTCATTTCTAGACTTCCTTCTCCATTTTTCACTTCTTCCCCCTTCTTTTTCCTGAGAGCTGAGTTCAAAACATGCTCTGCAGTGAGAAGCCAAGAACTGATACCATCCCTTCCCACTGGAAATTCACATGCTCAACAGCTCAGTATTTATTATTAATAATTGAGTTTTAATCTGTGTAATATCTGTTCTGTGTTTTAGTTGAAGAGAAATATTATGTCATGCCAAATAAGGTTTAAGATTGTTTTTCCAGTTCTCTTTATTAGTACCTTTATCAGCAGTATCTGTCACTGGAAGATTCTCATCAAGTTAATTGGATAAGCTTTTTTTTCCATTGATTGTACTTGTCTTTTAGCTCTTTACAAATAACACCCAGTGTTGACTATTCCATTTTATTTGGTCTCAGAACACTGTTTGCCATCAGGCCTGACTGTTCCATTCCCCCTTGCATGAAATACAGTATGGGAAAAGATGACAGTTTGCTTCCAGAGCTCTGGGACTTTCCCAGGAACCAAGTTATTTGCAAGTCTTTCTGAAAGATCTGGGGACATCACTTCTCCCAGAAGTCTCACAAGCTATCTGAGGCTTCTGATCTAAAAGCTGTTGTCTGTGCCTCTGATATCCCTGCATCAAATGTGATATAACAGCATTTATTTCCCAGATATGTTCATTGAACATTTCTGCTTATTCTGATGCTAACCTTTTGTCCTTCTTATCTGCCACTGAGCACTTCTTGCTTTTCAAATTCCTATCTGTCTCTGTCCTCCAAGCTAAAAAGCAAAGGCATCTGCAGCTGGTGGAGCCCCCATCTCCCTGTCTCACCAGATGATGTGCACTGCTCTCTACAGATTGCTGCCTCTCCACTGATAGGGAAAAGGCTTTTTGACCTTCCTTTACTTTTCAAGACTAGTTCAGTGGCATTGCAGAGAAATCTAATATTGTCAAGAAAGCAGTGATTTATTTTTTTCCCCCCAGATTGATTACCCAGTCTGACAGGTAGCAGTTTTATTATTGTTGTAGAGGGTGTCAGGAATAACACCATACCTAGTACCTCCTGACAGGGTTTATTGATGAGCAGTGTGCTTCATCTCCAGAATAAATCAAAACACTGGGATCCAGACATGGAATGTAGCTGTGTCCCAAGTCAAGGCACTCAGGGCTGTGTGCCTGAGCACTGGGGGCCATGTGGGAACCCAGTGTTTGTACAAATCAAATGATGAAACACCTCTGAGATTGCTTTACTGAGTGAGCCTGAGACCAAATCTAGGGCATGCCTGCAGCTGCTCCTGTCTTGGGAGGGCTGAAGGACTTGTCATGCTGGTCCTTTTTGAGTCACTGAGGGGTATTTAGTTTTATTGGTGTCCAACTTGATGGACATGTTTTGATTTGTGCCTAATAAATAGTGATAGTACTGAAAGCATCATGAGTTCAGTTACCAGTCAGTGTGTGTGATAAAGGAAGACAGGGATTTCTTGTATTGGTGGCTTGGGAATAATGAGCTGGATTCATCTTCAGGCCACTTTAGTCTGGAAACATGCTGTGTGATAC
>JAABNV010018464.1:0-14427 GCA_033439845.1 Ispidina picta | reverse complement strand
CATCAAATGGGCATTGAATGCTGTCCTGGGAAGCTTACCATCACATTTGCCAGCTTGAAAGATGATCCAAGCAGCTTTCATCAGCCCTCTGCCACCTGCAGAAGGGCTGGGGCCTGACTGTAGCCTGGAGGACTTTTTTGATGAGTGGGGAAAGCTTTTAAAGAAAGGTAGGAATAGAAAAGTGTCCTCATTGCTGGGGAGACTAATGAGTCTGGCGAAGCAGGTATAAATGACTTGGCATAAGTGGTGATGAATTCTTAAGTGATGAGAGTTAGGTTTCAAAGTCTTTTCACCTAGAGGATTTTCTTTCCCCCCAGTTTGGTTTTTTTTTTTCAGAGTAAACCAGAAAAGTAAATGAAACCCCCAATTCCAGACTGCTGCTTTGTTTCCAAAAGCAGGACAAGCATCAGTATGGGAACAGCTCCATCATGCTGACCATGGAGAGGAGATGTAGTGCTTTGGGAATGCACTGCACAGGAGCAGCACCTGCCTTGGAGGGGCAGACAAGTAAAAGCAGGCAACTGGGTGGGACACAGCTGTGGGGATGCTTCCCAGGGGGGAGCTGCACCAGCAGCTCTGCCAGGGAGCAATTTACTCCCAAAGTCAGTGGCATTAGTGACTTTGTCACTCTGAGTTTTACTGGGCATCTCTTCATTTCAAGTAAGTTGCATGCTGTGACTAGTAAGCATCTCTGTTTGTGAGCAGACAGTCTGTCTTAGAAGTTGAGAAGTTTATAGAGTTTCATTAGCCAGATGATCTCAAGGCAGAACTATAAAAACCCCTGTAATTTTAACATTTTATCTACTTCTTTTCACCAGACTGCTGTGAGTGCTGGCTGAGAGAGACAGTTCTGCTTTAGAAATACTCTCCAAACTTCTTCTCAGCTGAATCTTATGTCTGTGTTTATGTTAAGCACTTTTTAGATGCAAAATTTGATTACCTTGTGGGAATTCTGAATGTGCCATTCACCTCCAGTGAATTATTTCCATCTGTCTTTCTGTTTTGTTAAAAAATAGCCTTTTTTTATTATTATTATTTCAAAAGCTAAACTGTACTGATCTTGGCTTGGATAGAGTTAAGACCAGCACACTAAACCAGTGTAACTTAGGGAGCAATTTACTTATTTATACATTTAAACAACACGAAATACCATTTCAAAAGCAGCTTGTGAGACTTACAGTGTGTCTTTCCAGCATGAAAAAAATGGGAATCTTTGACTTTTCTGGTCTTAATTCTTCCACCCAGTCTTCAGATAGCACTAACACACAACATATGATCAAATGCATTACTTAGGACTTGTTAATGTAAGAGAAAGGAATGCTTGGCTGAATCCTGTGCAGTTACTTGACACTTAGCAGAGCTGAAGTGGATCACTGCTTTCATGGGCCTCTTGCCTCTGTGGCTTTTTTCTTCTCATCACATTCCATATACATTTCCAGTGTGTTAAAAGGCTTTTTTTCTTAATTTTTTTTCACTTGGACATTTCCTAGTAACTAGTTGTTCCTAAAAAAAAAATAGAAATAAAAAGCACAGCATCCCTGGTTGTGGATGTCAGCTCTTTCCCAGTTTCATACGTAAGCACTACCATGATATACACAAGTTCTAAGGCAACTTCCCTCCCCCTCTTTTCCCCAGCAGTGCTGCTCAAGACAAAGGTTTGGTTTCCAATCCAAGTGAGAAGATTCAGGTTTGTTTGGTGCAAGGTTGGGATGTTTCATCTTCTGAGATTGTGCCACTAGAGGGGGTCTGAAGCACCCTCTGCAAATGAGGTTTAGCAGCAGCTCCAAAACAACCACACCTCCAGGTTTACATCATTGCTGGGGCCTTGTGGAAACAGGCTATAAAGGTGTCTCATTTCATATTAATCTCTTTATTTCTTTATTTAAGTGAGGCTGTTTTGAAGGGTAATTTATTTATTCAGGAATATTTCTACAGTTTAACCATGGAAACAACTTTTCATTGCAGGTGATCTTGTGAATTAGTGTACCATCAATGATGGCAGAACATCCACCCTTACTGGATACCACTTCGATTATAAGTAGTGAAATCCCTCTTCTGACTTCCCCTATTGTTAGTGGGGATGGAGCACAACAGGTAAGGACACTTTATTATCTTGGTCTTTTGTTGTTGGTGGTGTTTGGTTGTTTCTGTTGCTGGTTTGGTTTATTTTTTGGTGGGTATTTTTGTTTTGTTGGTTTATTTAGTTTCCTTCTTCCAACAGCATCTCTGACATAATGACACTAAAACACCCTTCACATGGAATATTTTTGTGCAGCTTTGGTCATGCACTTAGATCAGAAAGTAGAACTGGTGCAGACAAGAGATCTGTAAAGGAGTATGAAGCAGTAAATCTGCCTTGCAAAAGAAAATCTTCATCCAAGGATGGGACCAGAGAGCTGCCAAATTGTTTAGTCATGTTTGAGTCTTAGTTTGGAACCTATATAGTGCCCCATGACCTTGTTAAGGTTCATAATCCCTCCCTGGTGGTAATGCTCACTAGCTCAGGCACAGCATATGCTGGCAGCCATATGGCCTGCAGCCTGCCAGCTGCTTACATGGGTGTCCTGAGTGCTCAGACTTGCTCTCCAGGTGAGTCTCTGCCTGGACACTTCCCTGTTTGTTTTTCCTTTACACAAAACCAGTCAAGGTGATGGAAAAACTCAAGGTTATGGTTTCAGCAAAAAAATGAGAAAGGTCAGCTCTGGTGAGGAAGAAGCACTGGAAAAATATATGCATTCCCATATTAATTGAGGATGTTTTCTCCCTCAGATAAGCACAGCTTCCAATAGGAGAGGTGGTGTGAAAAATGGAGTGGTTTGGAGAGGCTGAATGGCTTGGGAGAGGACTGCCTGTGATGGCAAAAGACTGAGCTTGATGGGCTAGGGAAGTCCCTCATATCTGACATTACATTTGGTCTTTTTGCAGAAGAAATCATTCTTTACCTTAAGGAGTAATTAATTTGTTGGGTAATATCACAGAAATGTTAAAATGAGACTGGATTGCAACAGGTGGTAAGATTTGGGCTGCAGTGAGAGAGCTTCACACTGGAGGGGGAACTTAAAGACAGAAAGAGTTGATAAGGCTTGTTTAAAAATAAAAGTATGGACAACACATTCCAGGAAAAAACAACCCAGACAAAACAAAGCAAACCACAATATCCAAGCTTCCTTTTTCTCCCAGTTCTTCTTTCCTATGCTGATGTTTAGAAGTAGTAATCTGGAACATGCAAGAGCAGAACTGTTATTGTTTCCTTCCCTGTTGTGCTTTGAAAAGTTCCATTTCAAAGCATTGCCAACAAAGAACAAAGTAAGCCTACATGAAATTAATCATACCAGCAGCACTTCTTTTCTTTACCTAACTGTGAATATTCTTTCTTTTTACTATTGTAGTTTAAAAATTCTCATAAACCCTTGAGTTTGGAAGGGAACTCTGGAGATGTCTGCTTTCCAGTCAGCCCCAGTGAGCACTGGTGCATGGGATCACTTCTTCCTTGGGCACAGAATCACATTTGCTGTGCTGAACCTCATGAGATTCCTGCTGGCCCATTTCTTATCCTTGCCAGGGTGGATGGCAGTGCAGCTTCCAGTGTTTCAGCTCTCCTCCCAGCAATATCCCTTGCACACTTGTTGATGGTGCTGTCTGGCCCATCATCTAGATCCCTAAAGAGGAAAGTGAAGGTTCTGTGCCACAGGCTGAGGTGAGTGACCAGTGAATGGCCTCCTCTGAGCTCTGCATTGCTGGGCACTGCCTTCAGACTGGGATTTCAGCCACTTTTCCCCTCTGCCTGTGTTCAGTCTGTACCTCCTCAGTTTGTGTGAGGATGTTAGACAAGACAGCACCAAAAGCCTTGCTAAATAACTAATAAACAGTGTCTCCTGCTCTCCCCTCACTCACCAGGCTAGTGGTTTCATTGTAGAAAGCCATCCAGGTTGGTCAGCTGTGCTTTCCCCATGGTGAATCCCCTCTGACTACTCCCAAACACCCCTTTTTATCTTGAATGTGTTTGGAAATGGCTTCTGGGAAGATGTGCTTGCTCATCTTGTCATTGCTGAAGGTGATGCTGCCCAGCTGGTAGCTCTCTGGGTCCTCCCCTTGCCCTTTTTTGAAGATTGCAGTGACATTTGCTTTCCTGGAGTCCTTGGGAGCTTCCCCTAATCACCATGACCTTTCAGAGAGAGTTGAGACTGAGTTGCATGTTCTGCCTTCCCAAAAATAAGGCTATCAAGCTTATTCTGTGAATGGTGCAAAATTTTGAGTCAGATATGAGCTTAAATGTTCTTTTGGGGATGCTTTTTCATTAAAATGTTCTCTTCTTCTCCTACCAAGCAAGATTAAACCAGGAAAACAAGCAAAGAATTCCTTCCAATAAATGAATTTGTGGAGGTTTCTGTTAATCTTCTTAAGGGAAAACCATAATATATGCTGTTAGTGTCTTTTTTTAATTTGAAAAGAAGAAGCAGCTCATTAAGAGTGCTGCCTAATGAGGAATTGCTGGTTGTGTTTATTTTAAAAGAGAAAAAAAAAAAAGAGAATCTTCAGAAAGCATTAGGCATTTGTCCACTGGTAGAGGACCTTGTGCAGCTAGTGAGTTAATGGCATCACTGAGAGGAAAATACACTGTATATCTGAAATATAGCACACCCACCACTGCAGCTGCTGCTGGCTCTGGACCCAGAGCATTGCCAGTTTTTATTTAGCTGGGAAACATCATTTTAATCAGTTCTCCCTCTCCTTGCTTCTTAGCAGCACTGCTGTCATGGTTATGGCTGGTGGTGTACACACTGCATCAGTGTCACCAAGTGAACAGAGACCACTGCTGTTCTGGAGCACTTCATACCTTCAGGGGAATCTCCTACAAAGACTTCAAGTTCTGAGAGCAGCTTAAGTGTGAAATGGCAGTACAAATATTTGGCCATGAAGATGAAAGGTCATAAGCTTCAGATGGTGGAAAGATCTGATCAGGTTAAAGCTGGAACTTTCCACCATGTTCTGAAAAGAAAAGAACCAAGTTGAGTGCTCATGTTCAGGTAGAAAGCATGGGCAGCTTGGACTGTGTGATGCATCCCACAGGACAGGGACTACAGTGTGAAGAAAAAACAAAGATCAAACCCATTCACAGAATTATTGCTGTTTTACACAGAATTATTGCTGTTTTACACAGAATTATTGCTATTTTACACAGAATTACTGCTGTTTTACACAGAATTATTGCTGTTTAACACAGAATTTACACAGAAATCACTTATCACTGTGCTCAACAATGCAACTTCTTGCATGGTGGTGATGAGCAGGGCTGTGGGTGATGGAAACCAAGTGCCACTGAGATAATATGACATGAGGACTGAAGTGCTTGAGGATTCTCATCTAAGGGGAACAGCTCCACAGAGCTTTCCTGATTATTGCACAGGCTGGACAGGAAGGATGCTCTTGATTACACGAGTCCTGATGTGGTGGAAGGAGGTTCATGATTAAGAGGAAAATGAGGAGGCAAGAGTTCAGGCTACTTTAGTGCACTGTTTTCCTGACATTACACTGATGTTCAAGTTGTTTTGGAAAGTTTCTACAGCACCCAGGGCCATTCCAAAACAAATAGTAAATTGCTGACACGAGTTTGCAGCAGGGCTGGAGGGATGTGTGTGTTACACACACACTGTGTGTGTGGAGATATAGAGATATATATATATTTTTATATTTTTTTGGCTCTGAGCTTGTTTACATCCATGGAGGCAGAGCAGAGCCATGCTGCTGGAGGTGGAAACTAGAGTGCTAAATGCTTTTTTCCTCAGTTTTAGTTCTGGAGCTTCTGTTTCTGAACAGCATATGGTCCATTACCAAGTCCCAGTCAGCTGTGTTTCTGCCTTGCTGCTGAAAATCAAGCCTAGAACTGCATATGTTTCATGATCTTTTCCTCTACAGAAAAAAAAATCCATGGTAAAAAGTGTTTAACAACATCCAGTGTTAAAACTGTTCTCACTGCTTGCCCTGCTTTGCTGCTGCATCTTGATCTCACAGAGTGCACAGCTGCTTCTTTTTTACTTTTTTAATGATAATTTTTTAAATTGTAATTTATTTTGGGAGTTTTTTTATACTTCCCCTTTGGCTCTATTGACTTAGCCAGTATATCTAACTTTTCCTCTCATTAAAGTTTTAGCTAACAATTATTCTTCCATCCTTGAGTAACCACTGAAGTGCCCCAGAACTCTGTTCCCTGGAACCATTCTGTGTGTAATGCTGCAGTGCCAGTTGCAAAAGGCAATTACCAAGGTGCATTTTTTTCCAGGGTTGATGAATACTTCTGTGTAGCAACCATCATCAATCTGGAAACCATCATCATGTGGAAAAATACATCATTAAAGTTATATTGGACACTCCATATGCAACAAATCCTACCATAAATAATTCTAATTAGTTGATGGTTATGATTTGTTTCTACAAAGAAATAGAATCAAACAACCAGAAACAAGGCAAAAATAAAAACAATAAACAATAAATAAACCAAACAAACTACCAATAACAAAACAAAAACCTAAGGATATGAGTTTTAACCCTTTCTGTGCCTGAGTTAATCATACTTTTTGGTCAGGAAGAGTAAAGATTTGTCTTCTGTAAGTGTAATTTTGTTTTTTTTTCCTTTTTCCTTTAAAGATCAGAATTTTCTCTTGCAGTTAAACTGAATCCTTGATTGCAGATGCACTGAAAACTTGCTTTAAATTTCCTAGCCAAAGACATTATCCTCAGGAGAAAGTGAGGATTCAGAATTCTTTGGTGTATATTTACATATGAGTCCTACTCTGCTTTTGGTGAGCAGAAATCACCATCAGATTCATTGCACAGTTTATACTGGCATCCAGATATATTCATTTTAATCCTTGCTCTCTGAAAGTAAATGTAGAAACAAGGCAGGGCTGTGCAGTTAACAGCCTTTCCTACTTGTATTCATTATGAAAATTCATGGAATTTATGAAGTCTCTTCATCAGACTTCCCTGAATCATCCTCCTTTCCCTCTCAGCTGTCTGCATTGGTTTGTGTGATCTGAATCCCAGATTCACCCTGCTCTCTGACAGTGGGTTCTTCCCAAGGTACTTGAGGCAGGATTTCCCCTGGGGCCTGACTCTTCAGCAACTGCCATTTGCAAGCATTGGATGACATGGGGCAATGGGGTTTACTGGGGGCTGCTCATACAGGCTCTAGGGGGAAAGAAGCTGCTGGGGAAGGGGAGTCTTTATCCCCTGAAAAGAGCAGCCCTGGGCCTGACAGTGACTCAGAGGAACAATGCAAAGGAATGTACTGATAATTAATGAACAACTGTGCTGCAACCATCCCCTTCCCCACCCTGCTGAGTCCTGAAGGCTGAAAGCAGGCTCCAGGGGAGAGCCCACCAGAGCACTCAGGGGAGGTCACCAGGCTTTGTAAGGGCCTCTTAAACTGTCATTTATCTCATGGCAGTGCTGAAGTTCACATTTGGAGGCCAGTCTCCTTCCATCCCCTGCAGCATGAGGTGCTGTTACACACACACAGTGGGCTGAATGGTTCCAGAGATGCATCAACCCTTGACTCAGCTCCCAGGCGAGCTTGGGGGAACCAGTTTCTCTCACACAAGCTAGCAAAGAGGAGAAAGAGTTTGTATTTCCAGAGTTGGATGTGTCTAACCTCTGGCCAGGACCAGATCCATCAGAAAGTTCCAGAGCTGTTACTGCCTCTTAATGATGCTTCCTTCTAATTCCCTGTAAACAAAGATGAGCTTAAAACTTTGAAGCAGAAATGTTTGTCTGTTGCATTATCCAGATTTCTTTGAAAAGCTTCTGTTAGCCTGCTGTTTATACTTTTACTGATTTAGAGATCACAATAGTGGGATTATTTTAAGTAGCAAATGTTCTGTGCAGGATCTGCTAACCACAGACTGTGCTAATGGACCAGATTGGGTTTGCTGTAAGTGAGACAGACAAAACTTTGCTCAGCCAAGCTGTGGGAACTGAGAAGGCAAAAGCAGAAACAAGGAGATGAAAATTGTATTTATGAGTAATATACAATGACACAGATCTGCCTCAACATCAGCAGTGACATCAGATGCAGATTTTAATATTTATTTTCCACTGGTTCTTCTCAGAAAACTTAATATTTTTACAAATCCAAACTTCATCTCTACACTCCCTCCCTCTTCCCATGGGGGGAGAACACGTGAGTACCATATTTTAACCAATTTTCATTCATACAATACATTTCTTTGCTCAAATAAAAATAAATCACTAATTCTTAGGTGTTCTCAACAAATTTCCTTCTGGAAATCTGTGTGTTTGGAATGCCAGTGCCACTGAACATCTCTAGCCATCTTCCCAAGCTCCCTGTTTCCAGTTGCTTCCAGGGTTGTTGTGTCATTTTAGCTGGTTCAGTGGTGCTGACAGTATCTTGTAGCCATGGTTAGAGATGAAATGTTTGCTGATTTTATTTTCTGTCAGCTGCCTTGTAGAAAAATGATGCTGAGCTGCTTGCCTTCTCCACTGAAAACACACACAGTCCTAAGCAGCAAGTCACTGCCAAAATCACTTTTCTCTTGCTTGCTTTAGGATGTGCTGCTACTACCTGTGTAAACTGAAATACTTTGAATTTTGGGGTTTTTTTCTTCAGAACCCAAACGTGCAGATTGTTACTGCAACATCTTGGGTGATGTTTCCATAATTCTGTATTGATTTCCTCCCTCAGCCTGGAAAGCAGGATTTGGTAATGGCCTGTATTAGCCAGAGCTTTCCTGTTCTTCATTAGCAAAGTGTTAATCTCCAGATACAGAGCACTTAGATCCCTCTAGATTACCAGCCAGTATTAGCACAGCCTGTGGTGGAGAACTGGGTGCTTGTGGGGAAACCACAATTAGAGTTTGCTCAAGTAAATCTGGGAAAAATCAAAGATTTGAGAACTAAAAGTGTTGGATTGTCTTACCTAGACAAAGATCAATGTATATAGGATGCTTATAAATAACAACAAGAAGCTTGTTTTCTTCTGTCCTTCATATTAAAACCAGAAGATTATTTAAGGCCAAAAAAAGAGAAAATATTCCCATTACTTTTCCTTTTCTGTACCACAGAAGTGTGTGCTTACCCTGCTGTCAGTTGCCATGGTCTGGTGCAGAGCTCAACATAAAGTTTTCAGACCTCTAATTTACTAATTAGAGCTAATTTACATGGGGGGGAGGGAATCTTTAGGAAGTCTAGAAGAAGGTGAGGGTAGAAAAATCTTACAAAAGATGGCTGTAAGAGTTACTTGGAAGCAGCACTTCACAACCATTGAATTCTTAAATTGCTTTAAACCACCAAAAGCTCCAAATACTGATGTAATTTAGATTTTGTTAGGGCTCTGGTAGCTGCTTCTAATCATCTCATGCTGTCTGCACTACCTGTCACCTAGATCTTGTGCATTTTTCCAATTAATCCATTCTTCTAGTGGGTTAGATTGTGGGAACAGTAGTTCATGACCTCCTGGGATCATTAGCATATGAAGAGCAGCTTTTAAACACAGAGGGCATGCAGAAGCCACTTGTGCCATGGTTGTAACTGACAGCACCTTAGCTGGACCACAGCTGGCATTCACATCTGGCAGCTGCTGTGCTGCTCATGGGAGCATCCAAGGGACATCTAAATACAGACAGGAGAACTGCTGCAGGTGAGGTGACAAAAAACACAGAGTTAACATCTTGAGTCTGGGGTTTTTCTCCCCTCTTCACTGGACCACACTCTGTGGAGCCAGCCTGGGTGGAATGATTTTATTTTGAAAACTAGAAGTAAATGTTTTCAATCATAAAATGATACTGGGGAGGAATAACTGATCCATTGAGCCTAGAAGGCTTTTATTCTTTATTTAATCTAAATTATTATTTAATCAAAAAACAATCATGCTGAGCATTAGGAATAGAACTTGAAGTTAAAATAATGAAAATAACTTTTTTGTTACACACAGGCTGGAGTCCTTTCACGTAAGGGTGTGTGTACATGAGTACATTTTACCTTTGAAGACATTACTTTTCCAAGTGATGTTGAAGTTTCTTATCCCTCAGACAGCACTGAATCAGTATTCTCCTGCTGTTCATTCCAGAGACCCAGCAGCAGAGCAGTTTCACATATCCAGCCTGCCTGTGGGCTCAGGCTTACAGCAGAGCAGTGCACATCTACTACTGGAAGTCATTTCTCCCAAGAAGGGGGGGCTACATGTTTTTCCACAGGTGAGGGTGTGTTATTGCTGGGATTAAACACCCCAGATGGCAGATTGCTAGAAATTATTATTGCATCCTTTTAGTTTAATTCTTGAGGGGAGACTAACAGAGCAAAACCATCACTGTCAGCCACCTGAAATGGCTGAAATGTTAATATCTAACCAAAAAAAAAGTATTTCCTTGTGTTATTTAGGGCAGAGATGGGTATAAATTACACAGCATAATTGGGAGAAGTGCTCCTCTCTTTTCATGCCTCAATAAATACAGAATATGGAGTAGCACAGTGAGTGCAACAGGCACAAGTTGATGATTTCTTTCCTGTACCTTTTTATTCTCTTCCAAAGTGTTGTGTTTCCCCCCACCCCTCCTTTCAGGCTTCTTAGCAAACTGAAGCAACCAGCTGCATCACAGATTCAACTCTAAGGTCAGAAGCAGATCCAGCCTGGGAATCAGAAGGCTAAATTAAGAATATCTTTATATTTTTTCTAATCAAATGGCATCTATTTGGAAGCTTTGTTCTCTTAAACCTGAGCCTTCTGTCGCCTGACGTTAGAGGATCCAGAAGCAGATGCTGCAGCAGCTATTTGTTGATCTAGTTGCCATGGTGACATGATACATTGGTGTACAGCAGGAAGCTCACTGTACATTGGCTAATTTGCTAGGAAGGAAGGCTCGAGGTAGGTATTGCTGACTATATTGTTAATTGATCCTGCCTCCACATGCCCTATGGATGCCCAGCTGTAGAGGAAGGTAAAGGGAGATGCTGTGGCGTGGTGCTGAGGTCCAGGTGCCCTGCTGAAAGCAAGGGGGGGTGGGCTGGGGGGGCTGCTGCTCAGCACATCACCGAAGATTACCTGAGTGTAAGTGAATGGAACAGATTGGAGCAGCTGGAGTGGAGACTGGTGACTCTTCCTCAGCCCTTGGCTCTGTGCTAGCACCAGTTGAATGAGAGCAATAAAAGGATGCGAGCAACAGTAAGTCCAAAGTGCTAAGGTTTTTGAAATGGCTTGAGATAAAGCATGGCACTAATTAACCTCTTGATTGGAGCTGGTAGTGGAGAAAAAATGGCATTGTTCTGAGTCCCTGCCCTGGCGTGGCTCAGCCTGGAAGTTGTGTTGTATTATGTTCCTCCTGTGCCAGAAATACACTGCTTTTTAATCTCATTGCAGACTTAAAGCTACAGTGTGTGTCTCAGAAAAGGCTTGGCTGTGCCACCCTCTTTAATAGGTTTAGTGGAGTGGCTTATTATTATTATTATTTTAAGTCAGAATGACCAAAAAACAGCATTAGCTGCAGTGTTTAAATTTATAAGCTGTTCAAAAATGAATGTACCTGTGTGTTTTTGGCTAAAAAAAATACTTCTCATCAGTATTGCTGAACTGATCTCAGTTGCAGCATTTCAGACAATCCACTGCTGTGTTTCTGGTTGTTGTATATTACTACTCCTTTTAGAAATATGGGTTTGGTGAAGTCTTTCCAGTATTTGTGATTTTTGCTGCCAAGCATTTGATACTGACTCAGCACCTAAAATGATATCATGCTAAATATAGATGTTTTCAGATTAATAAGGAGCAAAACAACAAAAAAACTCTCAAGCTCTTGTCTCTTTCCTAATAAAATACTTCAGAAAAGAACATTATTTCTGCTAGAATAGGAATGGATTGTGATTGGATTCTCCCTAAATTGTGTTTTTGGAGGTCCAGTGCTTTGGAACACTCTACCCTCTTGGTTTCTAGGAAGTTTGTTTGGAGGAAAGAAAACAAAGCACCCTCCAACCCCAGAAAACAGCCACATCCCCAGAACCCCTCCAGAATGAGAGGAGAACAGAACTCTGCTGCTCTGGAGTGCTGCTTTGCTCCAAGGTGTCATTTTTATTGCACAGAACATCTCTAGCTGGGATTTCAGTGTGTTTTAGCCACACCATGAATTGGCTTTGCTGCTAAAGGGTTTCCTTTCGGTGGTGATGCTGCTGCTATGTTTGGTGCCAATCTATTAGCATTCTTAGGGATGTTCAGAGGATTTTAATTTGTCTGGAAAATGTGTCCCAGATTTCACTTACTCTGGAAGAAAAACCCATGCAGATTCCCAAAGTGTAACTAACTTCTTGTAGAGGAAAGTATCAGGTAACCCACTGAGGTCTCCCCTGCAGTGGGAGGTGGGGGGTAGTTGGGGAATGATTCCAGAGATCCCTTTACACTGATATTCAGTCAGTTCCTTTGCTTCTCTGGCCCTTGTGCAGGAGTCAGTGAGAGAGCAGAGCTGCAGTTCTCACCTGGGCTCAGCCCACAGCTTCACACATGGCTCAGAGTGGTC
Organism: Ispidina picta; assembly: GCA_033439845.1. Classification (NCBI taxonomy): domain Eukaryota; kingdom Metazoa; phylum Chordata; class Aves; order Coraciiformes; family Alcedinidae; genus Ispidina; species Ispidina picta. Next base: position 1,912 of record JAABNV010018464.1, on the reverse strand, counting down.
ATGGATGTGGGTTTCTAGCCCCAGCTTCACCTTTTACTTTTCCCCTTCAGAAGGCTGATGGTCCTTGATACAGAAATATTTTGTTTGAAAGCTCAAATATTTTGGAGAGAGAGCTTCACATCTGTAGATTTTTCTTTAATGCAAATACAAAAAATACTTCTCTATTCTATTTTCTATTCTATTTTCTGTTCTGTTTTCTATTTTCTATTCTATTTTCTATTCTATTCTCTATTCTATTCTCCATTCTATTCTCTAGTCTATTCTCCATTCTCCATTCTCTTCTCCATTCTCTTCTCTATTCTAATAACTCTAAAAAGACACTTTCAATCTTTCAGCTAAGTCTTTGCACATTATAATAAACCTAGAGGTATTAGGAATACTAAATATTGTTAATTATGTTGCATATTCAGCATCTGATAACTTCTCCAGACAGAGCAGTTTTAGGTATAAAAGCATTTATTGGGGCAACAGAATTTGTTACCTGCTACCAATGATCTGTGGCTGTGAATACCAGGCTTGTAAACATAATTTTACTGTATCTGAATGAAATCTCTTGATGTTTGTGCAGGTTTAGAAGGGTTAGCACCTGTATTTCAGTCACTTGGCTGCTTAGAAATACAGGTAGCATTTGAAACATGGCTGTCAAACATATAATAATTAAGATAATCCTTCTGTGGTAAGGATAATTACACTCTCCTCCATAAACCTACTGAAATCTGATCAAAAAATTCCCACAAGTTAGGTTCATAGCTTCATAACTTCATAACTTTATAGAAATCAGAGAATGGTAGGGGTTGGAAGGGGCCTACATACAGAGCAGGGTGGAGGAGAAGGTTGGCAGTTGTTTTAATTCTGATTAGTTTAGTTTTGTGCCCATGTGAAAGATCATCTAGTTTACTTCTAAATGCAACCATTTCTTGTTTGGGTGATGATTGATTTCATTATTTTCTACTTCAGACTAAATATAAACTTCTAGAAACTAAATAATAATTTAAATATATATATGTATATATCATACATTACCAATAGCATTTTGCTCGTGTGGTTTCCTCAAATGAAATCTCTTTAGCCTTACAGATACACTACATATATATATATATTTAAAAAATAGTTTTAAATTATTAATTATTTATATATCTTTATATTTTTTAATATATATTTATTTATTTATATATATATATTTGGAGCAAGTGGAAAAACATTTTTGAGGCTTTTTTTGGCAGGTTGTCTCACGCACATGTATTTTTTTGTTCAGGGAACTGCTTTTCCACGTGGCTAATGGTGAGCAAAAGAAGAAAGGTGTAAAACTTGCTATGAGACATCTTCTTAAATGAGAGTTTTTACAGCTTGTTGACTCACTGCAAGTTTCACTTAGTTTTTTTCCTCCATAGGGACAGAAATAGTTCTGACTTCTGATTGTACTGAAGAGTTTCTCCTGTGGAAAGGTGTTGCTTTCACACAGTGAGCTAAAGACTTGAGAAAACACCCAATTCCTTTCCTGCTTTAGTCTGCAGAAGCATCCTGTAGTTTGTCTTGCAGATAGTGAAGAATTTCCTCAATAAAAAGAATAATTAAGGAGCATTCTCTTCTTTGAACCTTTTGCCTTTGATTCTTTGCAAAATCAGATTGTTTTCTTATCCTACTCACAGTGATACACTAATGCTAAATCAGCTAGGAGATCTTCAGATTAAGTGAGTGTTAATTATCTGTTGATAGTGTGTCCAAGTCAACGTTGCATGGCTCTGTAAGATGTGAGGATACGACTTGAGCTGCAGTAAAATCATCTTTTAATTCAGAAATCTTGGGGGAGAGAAATAGGATATTTATTATATATATTAAAATATATTTATATATTTTATTATATATATAATATATCATATATCATATATTTTATACTTTTTATCTATAATAT
>JAABNV010018463.1:36848-47882 GCA_033439845.1 Ispidina picta | reverse complement strand
CCTCTCCTCAGCAGGGAGATCTCCACTCCCTTCAGCATCTTGCTGCCCTGCACTGGACTCTCTCCAGTCAATCTCTGCCTTTTCTGAACTGGGGTGCCCAGCACTGGACACAGTATTCCAGGTGGGGTCTCACCAGTGCAGAGTAGAGAGGGAGGAGAACCTCCCTTGCCCTGCTGGCAACACTTTGGACTAGATGATCTTCTAGGTCCCTTCCAACCCCTGACAGTGATTCTGAGATGAATTATCCTGTAACTTCTAGTACTTCTTTTTGACTTTGGCACCTCTTGCTTTCCATGCCCGTTGATTCGTGCCAGCTCACGCCCGGTTGATGTTCAGGGACACTGTGACTTTGGAGGATGCTGTAACTGTGGTGTCAGTGATGGAATCCTCTATGCAGGTGAGATCTCTCACAGGTGCTGCCATTGCTGCAATGCCACACTGAAGGGGTTCAGTTTCTCATGCAGGTGTCTATGCCAGCTCCCTTCATCTCTTTGGAGGGGACTGTGGCAAGTAGGTCATCAGAGACAAGTATTTTTTAGTCCAACTTGATGAAAATCCTGAAACAGATGATACTGAAAAATCTGGATTGGTGATAAAGGCCTGGTACCTTTTTTTAATAGACTTTGCAGTCTAAGTGAATTTCTGGCATGCTATTAACTTCAGGTAATCTACATTTGAAAGACCTTTTGAGGCAAAAACCATGTCTATATCACTGTGTTTAATAGCCTCTGATGGGTTTTTCTTCCAAGATGTTATCTTGTCACTCATTACCTAGGTGTGAGAGAACCAAATAATTCCTTTGAAGCAAGTTTGGAACAGTTGCCAAGACTTCCACTTTGTCATTAGATCATTTTAAAATATACTGGTGATGATACCTAAACTCTGAACTTTTAGAAGATTAATTTTACTCTGAGAAACCTCAGAAGAACTTTGCACTGAAAATTATGCATTCCAGTTATCACGTGGATTTTTGTAATGTAAAAAGGCATTTTAAAAGAGTGGAAGGCTAGATTTGAGTTTACTGTAACATTATTTAGATATTGAATGTAAACAAAAAGCAATACATTCAGAATTAATAAGGGAATGTGAGTCTGATAGAAGGGTTTTTTTAATGGAAATGTGGAAAATAATATAGACACTGTTGCTTCAGATAGAAGGAAAATTTTTTAAAGGAAATAAGTCTTCATGCTTTGGAATAATAATAAAAAATAATTACTGTAAGCAGATTATCCAGAGTTATATGCATGGGGTTTTTTAGAATATCTGAAATATTTGGATTTGGCTCTGTCAGAGCTCTGTGCTCCACTGCCCAGATGATCCAAAATGGCATTCCCTATGTTCCTGTATAGGTTGAGATGAATATACTCAAATTAAATCAATTTTGTGTAACACCCATTAGCTCAATGGAGTGATCTTAGAGACCTTTGCAGTAGATATACTCCTGTTTTGGAGAGAAAGGTCTTCAGGAGAGCTGCACAAAGTCCCATGTGGCAGGTAGGCACTTGTGATCTCCCTTGTTCTTTCAGTTGGAGAGACTAATTGTGGTTTGTGCCACACATAATCTCCTGCACAGGGCTGCAAATGGAATTCAGCACAAAAACACTACCAGGCCTGACCTTTTTAAGGAGCAAAAGATTATTTCTCTGCCTGCTGCAACTCATCTTGCACTGTTTTGAAGAGCTCAGCCTTTCAATGACAGCACTGCATCGAAGTTAAAATAAGCAGCTGTATTAATACATCCAGTTGAAACAGCAGAAGCTATGACATAAGTGTTCATTAACTGTAATTAAACCTGTAATTAACTAGATGGGAATTTGATGGGACAATGTTTTCAAAGCTGTAATGGTTTGGATACAAGAAATCTGAAATATTCATTTATTTTTGGGAGCAGATCAAAAAGTGGAATGCATGACAGAACAGAACAAGCAGTGGCTATACATGAACGTTTCTGCTCCATGTGGTGCCATGTGTAGCAATTTCAGCTTCTAGAGGTTCTGTTGACTTTTTGCTACTGCCCTCATGGCACTTGATAAGCTTCTTCTTCATTAGTTGTGTTGAGCTTTATAGATTAGGCAGGAGTGGTAAATGCTGGCTAATCTCTGGCAAAATAGAGGGTTTGTGGTGTCTTTTTTTCCAAAGAGCAACTCACTACAGAGCTGTTCTAGTTTATCTCTCATGGAACAAGCTGCTTTGTGCAGATGCTGTGTTCCAAATTAAAAGTGCTTCATGTTCACAGGCACAGCAGAGCTGTCCCAGGTTAAAATCACTTACTCTCTGAATTATTTCTGAATAGCTAGTTACTCTTAAAGAGCTATTCAGAAATATCTGTGCAGATCAATTACAAGCCCTGATACCCAGGTCTTTCCATTTCAATATTTAGACAATGAAAACTTTTAGCAGTCAGAGCTTCTTCAGTAAGAAAAATTGCTCACTTTGGCAGAATTTTTACAAGGTTTTAGGAAAACTTATTTAATTTTAATTTCCAGTGTTAGTCATGATATTCTCAAGCCTTAGGTGGACTTTAATTTTTTTGTATAAGTGAAAATAAACCAGTACAAGTAAACTACAGGCTTGATCACATAATTGCTTTATGTGTGTGAGCAACTTTTACCTGCTTGAGCAGATCTAATAGGATTACTTGTGTGAATACAGTTACTCAGTAAATATTTGCTGCTTTAATGTTTAAAATACCTAAGGGAGAATTTAGTATAAAGTGCTCTCTTAAAATTTGGTGCTGAATAATAAAAATAACTTCCTTTTCTCTTTTCTTTTTTTTTTCCCTTTCCATAGGGGGGTGCACTTCTTGGAGGCATCAATGCCTTGCACACCTCATTTCCAGAAAATCCAATGGCTCAGTACAGAACCCAGTGTGAGCTGATACTGGAGAGACTGGAGCTGCAAGATCTTCTGCAGCAAGAGCTACAAAGACTTGACAGGTTATAACATGCAAAGTAACAGAATAATTTAAGAGCAAGCATAGAATTGACAATGATATCTGGAGAGGGTCTGAAGGTAGAATCTGACACTGGGAAGGGACTTGTACTTTAGAGGACACGGGTAAGGCAGAATTCTAGCAGCTACACTGACATTAGAGGAAACTCTCATCCTACCACCTCTGTTGCTTTGGATGGCCCTGAGAATGTTAATAACCACAATGATAATTAAGTTTTATAGGTGATCTGAGATGTTTTCACTCTGTCATGTGGAGTTTTTCATACTGAGTCCATAGTGATAGAGAAAACCACCAGCAACCACTATTCCAAGCAATAGCTGCTTTCCATTCTGTTCACTCATTTGGGGCTTTGCTTGCTCAGGATAAAATCTAGTGAGGTCCCTGTTCTGAAAGATCACAGAGTGCAGCACCAGCTTTCAGAGCCAGTGTGAAACTTAGCAATACACTTCTGTGACCCACATTATTTGTTGCTTTGCAACATTCATACATACTAAGCATCAGTAATGCAATAAAGACAATAAAAAGAAAAATAATACTGCTTTTTATTTTGCATTCCACAGATTACAAAAGGAAAATTCATGCCAGCTTCAGCCTGAAGAGACAAGTACCAGATGCTTGAACAAGGATACATTTGGGCAGTCAGAGCAAATGTCTCAGTCAGAACCTTCAAATCAACAAGAGAATAATTCCAGGCTACAACCTTCTTTGCCCAAAGGTAGCTTAGAAGGGGATGTACAAGTAGAACCCACGTGCAAGCCAGCACATCATCATAACAAAAATACTAAGCAGTTGATTAAACAGAGTAAGAAAGATGATGATGACAGCCTGGCATGGTTTGACAACCTGCAAGAGAGCAACACTGATGCTGAAGAAGCTTCTCAGAGAAACTTTTCAGCAGCTGAGATACCTCCAAAGAACCTGACTTCAAAAGACCTGCGTAAAACACCCTGCTCTGAGCAAGGTAGCTCCTCAATGCCAAGGAAGGGAAATGGAATGAGAGAATCACTAGCAAATGTCAGTCTGCCTTCTCCATTGGAAGAGGACAGAGCTTCCAAGGTGAGCAGGAAAAGGACTGAAGGACACAACCCTTTCTGTTCAGCAGCAGACACTGCAGCCCCCTGCCCAGCGAGGGCTGAGGCGTGTGGCTCGGTGATCACGCAGCGCGTCTCTAAACGCTGCCAGAGGCTGCACACAGACATGGCCCGTGGCTTCTTCACAAGTACACAGGACCCCCAGGCTTCCATCATACCTGCAGCTGGCCTGGCAGATCTTTCAAGTGATGCAGATTCTGTGGCAGGGGAGGAGAAGAGCAGTGTGTCTGTAGCAGCAAAACCAACCGTTTGCGTGAGAAAACGAAGTAAAGGTCAAGTCACGAAGGAACCAAAGGTAGGAAGTTCCCATGAGCCAGAAAGCCTTGACAGTGAAAGTCCTCCAGCTGCTAAACTAGCTAAATTTTCTTTCAGAGAAAGGACAAAACTTGATCATTCTTCAAAGGAGAAAAATGAAGAATTCTCCCTCTTTCAGAGCAAAGCTATTTTTAAGCCTGGAGAGCAGCTCCAGGGAGAGCAGCTGCCAGTAGAAAGCTGCTCTCCTGAGAAATGCAAAAGGACACTGACTCGCTCAGGGAAAAAAAGTTTGGAGAAACAATCAGTTGCTAATAAAGGGAGAGAAGAACAACAGAGTGAGGCCTTAGGGAAGAAGATCAGAAGAAGTGCAGCAATATGCTCTGATGTCAGTTTTGATGCTGTGCCATCTCTACCCACTGACAAGAAAGAGGAGGGAGAGGAGCATCGTGCTGGCCCAAGCACAGGCAAGGTGCTCTCCAGGACACTGGCCAAACTGTCAACGTTCTCCTTTGCACCACATCCTGGGTCAAAACTGGAAACCTCACCTACCACTAAGATTGACAGTGACAAGGAAAGCCCGTTGCTGAAGGTGCATGTGAGCAATCCTGGCAGAAGGAAGAGTTTTGCCTTGGGAAACACCAGTAAAGCCAAAGTGGTCACACAGAAATCTCTCTTCTCAATAGCAGAGCTAGATGATGCTACACTGGATTTTGATTGGGATGAAGAGATTAGGAAAAATCCAAACACATAACGTGTATGTCCTCCAAATCAGTTAACATGCAGTTCTTCTGGATCTCTGTCCTTTTATCAGTTGCATCTGTACTTTGCAAAGCATTTAAAAACAATCATACTGCACCTCTGTTGATACCAATGAACATACTTAAAGTTTCTTCACAAGCTAAGGACTGCAGGCTGATGTGGCTTTTAGTTTTCTAAACTCTTCCCAAGACCTATCAACTGTTTTGATTGACCTGATATAACCTGAAATTACTTGTGTAGTTATGTTCAGATATCAAGAGTAAAGTGAATCTTGCAGAAGAGCAGGCTTAATTGACTGTTACCCTTTACTTCAGGTAAGGGTTAGAACTCTGTGTGCTTCAGGTTGGCCTTCCAAATGACTGCTCCACTCCAGAAAAATGGTGATGCTAAAGCTCTGTCATGTTTAGTTCATCTGTATATGCTGTTTGTCTCCATGTAGCTAGGAGTATTGTGATTTATCATCATGCTATGGTAAGTAATTCTGTATTATCAGTATCATGATCATCAGTTGCTGCATCTCTGGTTACTCTACTCCTTGTCACACTGATGATGTTGAAGACATGGCTTGAGAGCTTTTTGTTTCTGTTGTTTTGGTGTTTTGTTTTTTGTTTTTTTTTTTTTTAATTTCAATTTTAAATACACTGGTTTTGGGTGTCTTTGTCTGTATTCTGGGTCATTTTATCAAAACCCAGCTCTGTCATAAACACACCATTCCCCACTGCAGAGAGAACAAATTTCAGGTGACTGTCTGGGAGTCATCAGTAACCAGGGTAACTTTAATGCAGGCATTAAGCCCTGGCATTTGAGCTACACTTCAAATCTAGCAGCATGGTGAAGAGCTACCCTAGTGTGGTTTAGTTCTGACTCAGATAATGTTTGCTTGACTGTTTTAATTGTGGTTAGCATTTTACTGCATCTGACAATGCAGTTCATCTGTAGCATGCTGTATGTCATTCATCTGTCTAAAGGGAAATTCATCTACTAACACATTGCATGTTTACAGAGAAAGGGAAGCCTTCCATTTCTTCTGGTAACTTGCCTGGTGTGTTTCATCTGTATTTGAATTCTCCACAGAATATTCCTGTTGTTACCTGCAAGGTAAACAGAGGCTAGAGTGGTTGCTTACAGCACAGCAAATCCCTTGAGAGGCTTGCTGGCACAAAGAAGATCTGATTCTCTCTTGATTTGCTTCAATTCAGAACTAGCTCCCTTGAAACTGGATGAGTTAAAATACTGCAAAATTTCAGAGAATGAGGGAGTGTGAAGCCCAAGTGATACAGTGAAGTCATGAGAACAAGAATTGTAGTTGGCTTACTGTGAAGAGTTTGGGAGAAGGACAGAAATGTTGCTGTCCAGACTGAGTGTGAAGTTGCTGTGTCTGGAAATGTGACATCAATCAGAAGTGGAATTCACCTTCCTCCCAGAACACAGAGCCACCCCTTGCTGTTCCTCCTCACAGAGACCTACACCATGCTGAGGGTGAGCTGCACTCATGATCCTACTGCCCATGGAAATGGCAAGTTTCCTCCAGGATGCTGTGTCTGCACTGAAACTGGGAAAGGGTCAAGACTGCTGGAGCTATTAACATTGATGGTGGTCTCCCTACTCAAACTGTCAGAGGACAGATAGGGTTTCATCACCCTTTGCATGGGGGTCTCATTTACAATAAAATCCTGGCTAGGTTTGATGGATGTAACTAGGTCACCACTGCAAAGCCAGAACATAGCTACTGATCCTAATAGTCAAGCATCACAAGCTTTTTTTACCATGCAAAATGATATACAAAATTAGTCAAGAGAGATTTAATCCCCCTATGCCAGAAGTATTGTTTTCTTCCTGACTTCCCTTAGATCAATAGCTGTGGTGTCACCTATGTGATTTGGAATAATAGAATCAGAATCATCATTTTTCCAGCATGCAGGAATCATCACATTTGTGGTCCAGCTCAGCAGTTTGGCTGCTGAAATGCTGCTGGAATCACAGAATGTCAGGGGCTGGAAGGGAGCTCAAAGATCATCTAGTCCAACCCCCCTGCCAGAGCAGGGTCACCTAGACCAGATCACACAGGAACAGATCCAGGTGGGTTTTTAATATCACCAGAGAGGGAGACTCCACAACCCCCCTGGGCAGCTTGTTCCAGTGCTCCATCACCCTCATTGGGAAAAAAATCCTCCTAAATCCCTTTATTAATATTATTATTGCTATGGTTTTTATTGAAACCTACAGTTTAACTGTTCTTTTTTAAAGCAGAGCCACAAGCAAGTTTGCAACTTGCTGGAGGCTGGATCTCATGATAGGCCACCTGATGTGCATGGCTCTTGGTGGACTCAACCAGCTTGGTACACTGCCAGACCAAGGGTTTCCTCCTGACCACAGAGCTGCTGCCACCACTGCAGATCGGCTCAGCCTTGGCCACAGGCAGGTTCAGCTTGGAGCCAGTGAATCTTCTAGCATCTTCTCATGGAAGCCACCCCTGTAGCCACTCCCCCACTACCAAAAACCTGCCCAACAAACCTCAGTCTAAATGGAACAAAAGCCAAAAGAATCCAAGAAGGATACTTCAGACTCCACTCACTGACATCACTGCCTGGAAGGGCACTTGGGCAGCTTTATTTCTCAGCTAGAAGCAAAGAATTGGAGGCATAGGGGTGTTCTATTCAGCTGGCAGAAAGGCCCATCTTTTCTATATTAGCAGAAAATAAAAGACACTGTTTTCCCTAGAAACTGTCCCCACACAACCAGAGGTTGTAGTCACCCAAGTGTGTTGGATAAGCAACTGAAGAATAATCTTGTAGGAGCAGAAACTGCTGGGATCTTTCTTCCCCAGGCCAGTTGAATGCTGCTGGTGTGGTTGCTTCTGATGCATAGCACGAATTCAGAGAGTCCAAGACAAATGAGGAGCACAGAGCACTAAGAAAACCTGCTGCTGATTTACTCTCTCCCTCACTGTTGCCATTGCTACAGAAGCCATTTATCAGTGCCCTGGCAGGGAACATTGCTAGCTTCTTTCCTTTCCCTTTTTAATCCAGCTTCCCCCACAAACAATCCTGTGTTGTAAGGTCTTCTGAGTGCTACAACAGCCCAGTGGTGGGAGGATTTAATCCATTCTGGCCATGACAGTCTGCTGGGCTGACCTACAGATTAATTTCCCCTTCAAGTACTTCCTGCAGTCAATGGGCAGATGAGTCTCTTCCTGCCAGCCATTACCTCCTTCTGACACTTCCCATTCTGAGTTTATGATCTAAGAACGCAAAAACAGCCCAGTGTGTCTTCTCAAGGTGGCTATATATAAATAATAATTATTATTATTAATAATAACTAATTATTATTGTTGAACACAGTGCTATTTTATTAAGCTTTGTTTTATCTTTGCAAGTCTGGCTCCTTAAAGGTGAATAATCACATGATGGTGAGTCAAAGGGAAAGGAAAAATCCCAACTTTTAAGTTGTATATTTATATTGCTTAATTACATTTTTGTGTTAAAAAAACCAAACAAACAAACCAACAACAACAACAAAAAAGCTCTACATGGCTGAATTCACTTGTTGTTCATTATATTCTCAGGACAGTGGTTTGAATGTCATGATTCCCATCAGATCCATTGATTAATGTGTTAAATATCAAACTGTGATGTGCACCAGGATTGTAAAACCAAGTGAGCTAAAGCCAAAGGCAAGGCAAAGTCAATACAAGCTGAACTGAAACTTCTGATCAGGGGATTCAGTGTCAACACAGCTCCCAAGTGATGACATGAAACATCACATTCTAGAGGGAATGTATTTATTGATGAGAAGATGAGGTAAACAGAGTATTAAGTGCTCTGTATTTCATGTGAATGAGGCAATAGCTTCATTAATAATGAATGCTAATTATGTCATCTCCCTTAGGTAGCTGATATCCCTTTGCTTATCAATACTTCTCCCTGTTAGAAGAATGTTAATAGTTTCAAGGAATAACATTGTCCTTTAGTGAGTGAAGAGCACATCTATTTCAGAGAGGCTTAAAAAATATTGATGATCAAGTTTGCAAGTCCAAAGCAAGGGCATATCAAGAGAGAGCACAACCCACTCACAGCTCCAAAATTCAACAGGCTGATATTCATAGAATATTCATAGATATTCATAGATATTGATGATCAAGTTTGCAAGTCCAAAGCAAGGGCATATCAAGAGAGAGCACGACCCACTCACAGCTCCAAAATTCAACAGGCTGAGCATCCTGCAAGGCCATGGAAGTGCAGCAGACCACTGGAAACCTCAGAAATATCTGCTAGAGAGTAGCTCCATGGAAAAGGACCTTGGAGTCCTGCTAGAAAACAAGCTAGCCATCCATGGGACAGCAGTGTGCCCTGGTGGCCAGGATGGCCAGTGCTATCCTGGACCATTTTCCACTTATTAATATTCAGAACTAAGTAGCCTTGTAATCTTTTGAAAGAAATATTTTGTTCAAAAAAACTGGAACTAAAAAATACTGTTTTCTCAGTGAACATAGAGAAAATATGAGGGTTTATTCTTTTTTTTTTTTCTTTTTTTTTATGTTCGTGATTAAAAATGTAAATTAAATTGTTGTGGAGTTGAAAGTGAAAGGTCCATCTCTAAGCACCTTATAATGGTGTCACTGGAAGTGATGATGTCATCCCATGTAATCATTAGATTTGAAATGATCTTAGTCTGTTAAGTGCTATCTTGATTTAATCAGCTGTTCCTGTAATTACATTGTGGCTCTCCCATTAGTGTTTTATCAGCCCCATGAAGGGCTCTATCCCTCCATTATTCAACATTTCTCAAGGCTACATTTTGACATGCAGACTTGATGTTGGTTGGAATATTGCAAGTTGACTTGCAAAAACAATGGATTAGCTACAAGAAAGGAGGAAGAAAACCTCTATGCCCTGTTTTCAGACCCCTTTAATCCATTCATTAAATACTTGAGCATTGTGGGGCACACTGAGCTTGGAACAGCAAATTCTGTAGTGCCACTCACACCCAGGACAAGAAGAAAACACTTTAAATGAAAACAAGGGAAATTCTACACTCCAATAAGCTGTATAATAATGAGTGCAATCCCTACACCTATTTTCTCTGTGGTGTCTGCTTATGCACAGCATTTACAGTGTCTTCTTGCTGGATTACTGTCTCCATACTCAGACTCTAAGATGGATTCAAGCAGTCACATAATATGAGTGCACACATGCTAGGAATTCATGGAAGAACAGAGTGATGGGGCCATGTGCTTCCATGAAACACTTGTGTGCCTGCACCACTCAGTTCTACATCTGAAACTACCCTCAGAAGAAGAAACCTTTTCTCTCCTTGTTAGAGGAATGCCAGGTTTTTCTCCACCGCAGCCACATGCTCTGCTAAGCGCTGTAATGCCTTGTTAAACTATTGATTTTAATACAATAGAGCTCGGAAGCTTACAATTCATTCAATGATGAGGAGCAGTTTCCATTCAGTGACAGGAAAGCAGTTGTGAGTGAAAGTTGATGTGAAACCAGCAGAGGGAGCTCTGAAGTTTAAATTCGAGGTTGGTTTTTTTGTGTGTTTTTTTGTGTTTTTTTTTTCAGCAAGAATCTCCCAGTGTTGTGAAAAACAAGCTTTTGTCTCCGAGAACGGTTCTGACTGCACTGCTGCTTCCCTAGGCCCAGGAATCACTGGTGGGCTTTGGCAAAATAGCCTCAGTTTTCTTTGGGTAGCAGTACTCCCCTGATACACTTCACTTGGAATTGAAAAGGTCTTTGTAGGAGCTGTGTATGTTGGAAGAAATGATTGCAGTGTCACTGTAAGATCCTCCAGTTAGTAACAGGCATACCAGACTCTATCCCATGTCAGCACTATTGTCCTATTATTAGGGCAATAATTATTAATATATAGGGCAATATATTATGAATATATAGGGGAATAGGCTCCCCAGGGAGGTGGTTGAGGCCCCATCCCTGGAGCTATTGCAGGGGAGGTTGGCCAAGGCTCTGAGCA
>JAABNV010018462.1:5586-17802 GCA_033439845.1 Ispidina picta | reverse complement strand
GATCCCAACTGAGGTGTGTTGGCATTGCTTATGAGGCTCTTGCACTCCCTGGGTGCTTCCAGCCTTCTAGGGTGTTCTCCATGGAGGTCAGGCTTTGGTGGCAACTCTCAGAGAAGCCCAATGGTCTTTGCACCATCAAAATGAGCAGCAGCAACGTCTCTACATCACTTCAGCATCACAGACATCTGCAGAATAAACCCCCTCTGCTGCTCTCCTCTGATGCCTGGGACCTCAGGTGCAACCTGTGCAGGGAGAGGTGGGAGTTCAGCTGTGTATGGGATCACATCTGAGCTGCCCTAGTGCATGCCCACAGTGCTGCCCCACTGCAGTGGGGACACAGTTTATTTGTCCCCTATTCCTGGAGCAGTATTGTGAAGGATGGCAGTAGGACATGCCCTGAGAAGCCACTGCTGAACAGCTGGCACAGACCTGGCTCCCTGCTCCTGATTTTGACTCCTGGGCATGGCTGAACTGGTTGTGACAAAAACACTCAGGCAACAGCCAAGGAAGGAAGATGCCATAGGGTGTCTTTCAGGAGCACCAGGAAAGAGAGAAGGAACTAAGATCAGCAGAAGGAGCCCTTCAATCCCACTCCTGGTCCCACCTATCCAGCCCATCAAACATACTGATCCAGTTCCCATTCACCAAGACCCAATACTCCCCAAAACCTCTCTCCTCAGGACTCCTGCTTTCCTCTGCCCAGCATCCAGAGCAGGGTAGCTCACACATGCCCCCACCCACTCCTGCAGCACATGAGGCTTTTTCCTGTACGTTTCTCCCCTGCGCCTATTTTGTGATCACAAGTGCTAGAAAAGGATGGGACGGACAAGGAGGCATTGTCAGGGCAGCTGAGCAGCAAGGCCTTGTACTTGGGCAGGACAAAGGCTGTTGTGTTTCTTCTGTGACAGAAAGTGATGCTGGATTACGCAGGGGCAGAGCAGCTTTCCACAGAGCCCTTCTTCTCCACAGTGGTGGGAGATGACTGCTTGTGTTTCCTCTGCCAAAACAGAGGAGAGCACCCGAGCCAGACAGCACTGATGGCTCCATGGGCTCTGCCCAAAGAGATCCCAACCCCAGATGGGAACCAGAATATCTCACAGCTGCATCTGGGACACATGCGCAGCCCTGTCCTGCCATGAGCATCTCCCTAGGACATTCAGTCATGGAGGGTGTAGACTGGAGCCTCCTCACTGCCCAGAAGAGGGTATGAAGGCTCCCCACTTTGCTCTAGTCCAGCTGGGAGGTGATAAAGGCTGGTGAAGCAAAGCCTACCTGCACCCCATCAGTTGCTGGAGCCCTGACCATGTCCCAGTTCCTGGGCTAGGGTTTGAGGCTGCAGAACAAACAGGGCAAATTAAAGAAAGTGCCATTTTCATTGCAATAGCCTTTCTTTTCAATGCCTCATAGTGACATTCTGGTGCCTCAGCTTCTGCTTGCTCCATCACAGGTTAGGGGCTTTCTAAATAAAAGCACACTGACAGACTTGCTGCTCCTAGGAAAGGATAGTGGTGAAGGCATCTGCTCCCTGGCCCCATCGCTGCAGCTGAAGCAGGACAGCATGTCCTTGGAGTCAAAAAATCAGGGGTGGGCACAGCACAGGGAGGGGAAAGAAAAAAGTTAGACTAAATGAAATGCCACTGGGACTGAGCTCTTCCATCGTGCCTGCCAGGGAACCAAGGGCAGAGACTTGTTCCCTGCTGCTGTCCCTGCCCCACAGGCTGTGCTAGGGATGCCAGGAAGGGGGAAAATGGCTCTGCTCTGGCTCTGCTCATTTCTCCTTGAAAAGATCCCAAACCAGACTTACCTGCACGTGATTTTTTTATGAACCACTCTCCAGGCACGTGACACTGCACTTGTTCTGCAGTTAAACCTGCTGAATGGTGAGCCCTAGAAGCTGTACATGTAGAGGTTTAACCAGACCAGACCTCACTGAGCAGTGGAGAGAAGCTGAAGAACTTGCTTTTGCCTTTATTTTTTTTTTTTTCTCCTAAAATCATCCTTGACCTGGGAGAGGTCAAGGATGAGCTGGGGCCCCAGGAGCCCACAGACATCCATCTCTCATCCAGCCCATAAGATGTTCCTGACACTGAGGCAGCACCTGCACAGACTGGCTCTGGGCATGGTGTTGGTTTTTTTTGCTTGAGAGGGGACTTTTGGTGACAAGGATGCACTGGCTTCACCTGTTCTGCTTTGCAGAACATCCCTGTACCAGTTCCTGGGGCAGCAGTACTGGGGGGTGACAAATCCATCCCTGAGCAGTAAGGGTCCAGGGTGGGCTCCCCCATCCTGAGCTGTCCCAGGATCGAGCCTTGCTCTGTGGCTCTTACTTTGCTGGAGCCAGGGGGGCCCAACTACTGCAGGTGCTGGTGAGCCCAGGCTCATGGGTGATGATCTGTGTTCTACCTTGCAAGAACCACCATCTGAATATTTTCCCTGTTTCACCCCACAGGTGCTCGGCTTACTGGTGTGGGCTCTCATTGCTGCCACAACGTATCACCTCCATGCCGCATATGGTTGGGTGATGTTCGTGTCCATCTTCTTCTGGATACTAACAATCCTTTTCTTCATGACTTACCTCCTGCAGCTTCATCTGAAGTTCTACGTGATCCCCTGGCCTCTTGTGGTATGTAGCTGAGAGGAAGCGAGGGTGGTTCCCAAGTGGGAAATGTCCTGGAGAGGTGATCTGAGATCAGGGTTTCGGGCTCTTCTGGACTGATAGAACAAAGTCCCCTGCACTCTGGACATTGTTTCATTCTGTCCCTCAAATGCTTAGAACACGTACACAACAGGGAACTCTGTATCTATCCACAAATTTACAGCCACTCTATCACTGTTGCAATCCTGATGTCAAACAGAAACTCTCAGTGCAACCTGGGGTGTATTTAATTTGATGTTAACATGTTTGTTCCCAGCACGAGAGGCTGGACCCTTTCCCTCTGGTTCTCCAGGGGAAGCCACATGCTCATCCCTCATGACTGCGCAGGCAGTCTGAGCCCAGACCTCACAACCTCTGCTTTGCCTTCCCCAGCTGATGATCTTCAACGCTGCGGCAACCGTCCTGTACCTCACGGCCTTCGTCACCTGCGCGATCGCTGTCCAGCCCACGTCCTGGCGGCAGTGGGATTACAACCGCCGAGCCGCCGCCTCCGTAAGTAGCGCCAGGCAGGCAGGGGCCGTGGGGCCGGATGGCCGCTGGGCTCATGCCTTGGGTGTGCTCCTCTTCCAGTTCTTTTCCTGCCTTGTGATGATCACCTACGGGGTGAGCACCTTCTTCAGCTTCCGTGCCTGGAAAGGGCTTGGCAGCAACGCAGCCACCAGCCAAGTGTCTGACCACGTGTGAGAAGCAGACAGCAAAGCTCAACCACAGGCTACCCTGGGTCAGCTCACACCAGGCTCGGTGGCTTGAGGAGTTTCACGCGGCACCAGGTCTTGTTTTCAGACCAGCCTGTGCTGGTAGTAATGGTCAGTACTGGACAGTGCCGACACTGCTCTGTGGTCTCTGATGATGCTTCCAGCTGACACACCCACAAAGTAAGTACAAACTTACTGGGCACCACCACCACCAGCCTCACCAGAACTGTTTGGACTCACTGGAAGCTGAAGCTCCTGCTTGTCCTTGGGATTCATCCAGATCTTTGCTGGAGCAGCTCCACTGAGGGGACTCAGCCAGTTCACTGCACACTCCAACACACTAAAATTCACTTAACCAAGACCAGGCCCCTGTCCCTGGTCATTTACAGCTACAGTGTAAGTAATTGCAATTAACATGATACATAAGAAGAGAAAGCTCTGAGGAGACCTTACAGGGGCCTTCAGGTACTTAAAGGGCCCACAGGAAAGCTGGGGAGGGCTCTTCATCAGGGAGGATAGTGATAGGATGAGGGGTAATGGTTTTAATCTGAAGAAGGGAGCTTTAGATTAGATGTAAAGAAGAAATTATTCACTATGAGGGTGGTGAGACACTGGAGCAAGTTGTCCAGAGAATTCCCATCCCTGAAGTGTTCAAGACCAGGATGGATGGGACTTTGAGCAAACAAGTCTAGTGGGAGGTATCCTCACCCTGGCAGAGGGTATGGAATGAGATGATCTTTAAAGTCACTTCCAACCCAAACCAGGCTATGGTTCTATGACTCTGTAACTAGTGGCAGAGCTAGAAGGTGATGGCTAAGCAAAGGAAGTGGTCTAACTGTTCTTGCATTGTTTTCTAACAATTTTGAAGCACAAATTTTATGCTTTAAATAAAAATCTTCCTAAACCCTGCACTGGAGGGTTTAGGAAAAAAAAAAAAAAGTGTCTCTTGTGAGAAGGTGGCACATACAACAGAGATGGCCCTGGCAGAGGTGACCCCCTTTCCAATATATACAGTGTTACAGGTCCCCCAGGAGAAGGAACAAGCCTACAGGGCTCCCTTGCTTTGCTTCACCTACACCCAGACACACATTTGTGCACACACAGAGTGTGCATCCAGGAGCACAAGAGGGGACAGAGGTGCCCAGGCTGTGACACACTCCCTCAGCACCACGCATAGCACAGACAGAACCAGTGACCAAAACAAAGGGTCAAGTTCCACAACTATGAGTCTAGATATAAAAATCAGCACCAGTAAGAGCCTCTGTGCACTGTAAGGACAAGGCTAAAACCCTTCCAGCCAGGCTTGCAGACAAATAGTTAGTTAATTGTATAGAGAAATGGAATCTCTTCAAAAAGCCCCTCTGCCTGATGGAAAAAGCATCAAACCAGGGATGAACGTCAGAAGCGTTGCAGAAAGACAAGTTATTCTAGGAACAGCAGCCCACAGAAAACACAGGCAGAAGAGAGAGGCACAGAGGGACCACAGGAAACACTGGGATACAATTCCCTGTCAGAGTAAGAACTCATCCCCGGCCGTACCTCGCTGGCTCAGCAATACAAAAGACCCTGCTTAAAATGCAACAGAGCTCCCTTCAGAGTGTACCTGCCCAAGGTATCCACTTATTTTGACATTTCTAGGATTTCTAACAACTTTTTTTTTTTTTTTTTTTTTTTTAAAAGACATTTCTTGCCATTTTAAAGTTTGCTTAAACTTCAGGCTTTTACCATTCAAATCTGACAAGCATAAATTTATTGAAGACTAAAAAAATCTGAAGGAATAGCTCATTGGATGGGGCTTTTTTGTGGGTTTTATGATTTTTTTTTAGAGTGTGTGTGGGTGTGTGCACTTACAATGGAGATTTCAATGTACTAGTATTCCAGACAGAGAACTGCCCAGCCACAAGCACAATATACTCCAAACCTAATGAGAACAATTACTGCAGTGCTGATAAATTTGCCATCACAGAGTCAAAATGCTGGCCAAAATGCACTGTCCTCCAGACTTTAAAAGGCCATTTTGGTCTGTCCACAAACCTGTTTAACCTGATCACATTCTAAGTATGGCTTATTTTGCCTGCATGGCCAGGAGTCCTCAGTGGTATTCAAAAAATTTTCCAGTCAAAGAATAAAATCCTAGTACTGTCGAAAACACCATCAGATATCAACAAGAACAGGATTTAATCTCCTATGTTCTTGTAGGACATTTCTTGTCTGCAAACAAAGATTTCTCTTGCACTTGAACAGCAGAATGGAGGATTCTTGTGACTCCAAATGCACTTTAATTCCACCCGCCAACAGAGACGCATCTGGGGTTCCACTAAAAGCCTCCCATCTGTTTTTCAAAAACTGCTGAAAAAATGCATTTCTGTGCTAATATTTCTAACAGCTTTACAGTAACCCCCCATGTTTTAATCAGCAGGCTATTCAGGGCTGTAAATGGCGTTGTAGGAAACATGCTCGTGCCCAACCGACCACCTTCTATCACTAGAACTAATGCAGCTATGGCACTGCCAAAAGAAACAAGAAATTGCACAGATTTTGTGTTATTGTGGTTATTTTTCCCAGTGTAGGACAGCTGGGGCTGGCATAAAATTGTTCACATTAAGGATGAGACATATAAAAGCCAGAGAGCAGACAGATTTACACACCAATTGTCAGAGCTGAGAGACAGTCTTATTAAAACATATTCTTCCTTTAGAAAGCTGCAGCACTTAAAATCTTATTAAAATAAGGTAGGAGTGCATAAACTGTTCTAAGAGGAGGATATCGATGATTTGTTTAATGAAGTCACCACTAACCCACTGCTTAGATCCAGACTTCGACCTTCTTTTTCCTAGAAACATGGAAGAAAAAGAAATGCAACTCAATTTTAGAATAAGCAGTTCAAAAAACTAAACAGGCAACACACACTCTGTTTGTTGCATCAGATCAATATAAAGTGAGATGCTACCTGAGCACCCGAGATCGAATGCAAAGCCAAGGAACAGACTGTGCAGGAATGCCCAGAGCAAGGTCATGATTGCTCTTCCAGCCACAGGTCAGAGCAGATCCTTGACACCAGCAGCCTGCAGCCCACCCACAGGTGCTCAAGAACAAGTGAATCCTGGCTTCTGGGGTTTGCCTCAGGAGGGATCCAAAGTTGAAAACCCCAACTGAAGCTATTCCCAGAGACTTGGGACTGTTTCTTTCTCCTCAACCTGCCCCTGTTTTCCCAGAACTTAAAGCAGTGGGGAGAGGCACTGGAGGGAGTAACTGACACAGCTTTGGCTTTTTGCTCCTTTGTCAAACAAAGGTGACTGGACAGACACAGGAACACATTTACCTGTACTTCATTTCCCTAGGAAGAAGGTAATCTAAAACGTTAATACTTTTGTTTATGCTTTTCCAGCCTGGACAGGGGAAGAGAAAAACAAATAACATAAGCTTTAAAAGCTATTTTTGGATTAAAAGTACCATAAAATCCTAGAATGGTCAAGGTGGGGATCTCTGGAGGTCATCTGTTCCAACTCCCCTGCTTAAGCAGGGCTATGTCCAGATGGATTTTTAATATGCCCAAAGATGGAGACTTCACAACCTCCCTGAGCAACCTATGTCAAGCACAGTCACTCCTGATGTTCAGTTGGAAATCGAGGTTCAAAGATGCAGGGTTTCTGGGCCAGCTTCATTCATTTTTACCCCAGAAATTATTAAATGTGCATTTTGAATTTAAATAGCTACTTGGTGAAGTTATTTTCCTTTTGACTATGGTATAGCCTTTAAATAAATCCTGTTACCCATTGTAGTTACACTACCTTTGGTGCTCTCAGGCAGAGCTGCACAAAACCAATGAAAAGAAACAATGTGATGTACTTACAGCTCTGTAATCCAAGAACATTTCTTTGAAAGCCAGGAAGTCCGTAAATGTGAGAAGCACATCAAATATATCACCTGCCATTTCATCTTTGTGCTGTCTACAGGCAGAAAAAGTTAGAGAATTAGAAAACTGTGTGGTAGTTATTTTTAAATGGTATGAGGTCAAAAAGGACACTGGGACAAGCAGAATAATGTAAAAATTCAAGCAACAATGTTATTACAGGTCTATCAAAGCAAAAATTTAGCCAAGATTTACCTTGCAGTATTTCCAATATAATAAAATATAATATTGTCTAATATATAATCTAAATCCATGACATAAAAGTATCACAGCAGTCCTTGAAAAACATACAAAGAAACTGTCCTGCAAGCCAACAGAAGTCAACAGAAGAACACTCAACTAGCTATTTGCTTATCCTGAGCACTGAAACAGCCAGACAGGCCCTTGGAAGATGAGAAAAGTTGTGCTCCCACATCAGCATATTTCAACAAGACTTTCTTAACAGTCAAAGGCTGGGGTTTTCTTTTCTCTTTTTTTTCCCCCCAATTATTTAATCCTTATAAAAAGGAGCTTTACCTTAAACAGTCTGTCTTCTGTTATGTGCATTCATAGTAACTTCACAATGTTTTATTTAAAAAGAAAATGAAATAAAATCAGTTCAAATGTTTTAAGATATTCCGTTCCAAATCACAATTTACTTTCTTATTCAAGTGGAAAACCAGTGATCTCTTAATTTGGTTAAGCTAAAGTGAGCAAATACAAAGGCTTAAGACAAGCCAAACACTTCTCTGGATGCTTTGTACAAAAACTGCAATGAAGCCATTTCATCACATGATTCTTTCACAACAATCAGGCTATTCAGTGTCCAACACACAGCCTGAAAGATGTGAGACCAAACATTTTGAGGGTTTGGCTTCAAAGTGACAATAATTATTAAAACTTTCCAGTGTTCTCATTCTGATTTCTCTTCCTTCCCCTTAAGTCTCAACACATTTCAGTGTGACAGTTCAGAAATTTTGAGTAGCAGGACATGCTGAAGGCAAGAAAAGTGGCCACTCATTGCCTGCAGAAACTTTTTTTTTTGTCAGTAAAAGAGGAACCTCTTTCCTAAAGAGTGAGCTGTCAAACCTACGTTTTAATCTAGATAAAAAGAATTAATTAAGAGGCACACAAGCTGCCCCCAATCAAAAGCAAAGCAGAGACTTACTGAAAGGACATTATGAAAGCAGTCATGTTAAAACCAGGAATCCGATCGAGCAACTTTTCTTCGATGTACTTCTCTACTAGAGAGATCTGAAACACAAAACAAACCAACCCCCTTGCATCATCATAACACATTTCAGTAGCAGATTCCAAAACAGCTCATCTTCCTTGCATTCACACCTTGTATTGTCCTCACTGGGCAAACAACTGCAGATTCCTTAGCTGGGTGTTGCTACTTTGATTGTTCACACCACCAGGTGCTGAGATGGATGTTTTCACTGGGATTACTGGTGGGAACAAACACTGACTATTTGGATCTAGTCACAAATTATTTTTAACTCATTTAATGGTACTGACTAGTAGGCTGCTGTAGTTCCATAATTATGCTTTGCATGAAGCATTCAACTGAAGGGTCCAATACAAAAAACAATACAATTGGAGAAGAACAGAGATTGTTATATGTGTGTTAAACATGTTACTACAGCAACAGGCTACATTTCTATTCAGATGTTACACAACTTCCAAAACACCTATAGAAATGTAAAGGTGAAACAAAAAGGAACCTAGAGCTCCACAAAACATCTTTCTTGCTCACAGAGTATGACTGTGCTTCAGAAAAAGATAGTGGGGAGCAACATCGGGGCAGTATAAAGCCAGTATTTTATGGAGAGGGAATAAAGGGTGAGACACTGGCCTTAATAAAAACAAAAAAGCAATACAAAGCAATCCATATTAAAATAGGAAAAACTATCTTACGTATTCATTAAAAATAGAAGTATAGATGAGTTTGTTTTCTTCTGAATCATCAAACTCCTGGTAGTGCTTCTCCATAAAAGTCCTCTGCATTGACTGGAAATCATCATCTGGCCACAACAAAAGTGCATCATACAGTTAAGAGATCAGTCATTCTTTTTGTAACACAAACCCCACATTCACCAGTCCTCTGCTTGCCTATGGTAAGCACAGAGCCCAGCACACGTGCAGAGCTGGTGCTCACACCAGTACTGCAGCTGCTGCTGAGCCACCGTTTCTGAGCCATCTGTGGGAGGACTGGGGCTGACTGGGTGACTGCAGCAGCACCAGCAGGGCACCAGCACATCAGTGGGTGTTTTGGTGGCAGCTCTGTACTCAGCAGGGAGCAGGAGGAAGGAGTCCACCTGGCAAGGTCTATGATTACTTCTTATAAGTTTAATTTGCATTTAGTACTACCAAAAAAAAAAAACCCTCCCACTTTGCATTTTGTTATGAAGGTTATTTATTCTAAACCTCTTTTTGTTCAGCCTCTTGAGTCCACAAAACCTCTGTATATTTTATAAATCCAGAGATGTAAATAGCTCTTCCATACAAGAATCCAAATAGTTTCTTTTTCCTTCAATTAAGCAAACAAAAAAATAGTGAAATTTCCAGATAAATTTTCAATTGCTGTAGAATTTTTTTCCAGTTGTGGAAGGAAATGAATAAAAATTAACATGGCAGTTCACCACCAAATTCAACAGGTAAAAATTTAAGGTTTACTTATACCCTTTGTAAGAGGGTATAAAAATCCCCAAACACTTTGATTTCTACGAGAGACATTTACATATTATTTAAGAGGCAGCATGGAGGAGAGGATGATTTTCAAGACTCAGAAGCCCACTGTTGTGCAAACAGCACACAAAAGACTTTTGTGTGTATTTTTATGATGCTGCCAGATTAGGGGTGATGGGACAAAGGAAGGAAAGCTCCCATGAAGCAGGGAGGGGCTATTTTGGCTCTGTATGTCTTCTTACAGAACAGCTTGCAATAGGTTTAGCACCCACCCACCTTATCACCTAGAACTACCTGCAGAGCTTACCCATTATGATGTCCTCCAGATACCCAACAACTGCATCAAACTCTGCATCAGAAGGAGAGGAGCTGAAAGTAAAGAAGGATGATACTGCATAAAGATCTATTTCAACCACAGCAGAAAAAAAAGGTAAACTTAGGCAGTTTTTATAAAAACCTGAGCAGAAATAAGCCCAGTAATTATAAGTGATTAATTTCCTAGTTTCAACCCACAAAACAATCCATGACACTGATGATAAGCCTGCTCAATGGGGATTCTCATCAGGCCTCTACTATAGTTCCCCCCAGTAAGGTGTGTAATTGATAAAAAAAAAATAAAAATGTTGGTTTACTGCCTTCACTGTCAGGGTAATTCCAGACCTGAAGGAATGCAGAAAGATGTAAAATCCATCCTGCAGAAGGATGTAAGGAGTGCAATTAGAACAGCAAATAAAGCCTTTTCCGACCCACAAATCCCAGCTTCCACCACAAGCTTTCCTTCTGCTTTCTGTGTAACTCCATGTGGTGATCACAGACTCCTGATGCTCTAGAGAATATTTTGAAATATTTGGCCTTGTGGAACCACTTAATCTATACTTATGTAATAAGTATCTCAAGAAACTTAAATATTTGTTTCTTATGTAAGAAACCTCCCTACATGCTACAAATAAATGGCTTAATCCCCTAAGGTCACATGATTGTGAGAAAATATTAACCAGTGTTATGGATCTGGAGTCACCCAGGAAAGACACCTTTGAAACCCATGTTTTGGGTTTCTGGATCCCTCTGCTAAATCTATTATTGTGCAGCTTGTGAGTCAGTAAATAATCTGCAAGATTGCCTTAGCCTTGGCATTCACAGCTCATCTTTAGTAGGGAATGAACTCTTTCTATATTCTCCAGGTGATGAAAGACAGGCTTTGCTCACACACGAGGGAAACGAGTCTCAAAGGACATGTGTCCTTAAGAAAAAAAAAATAGCTCTGATCAGCAAAAGCACCACTTAAAAATCTGAATGAAAATTAAATGCCTCTCTCTTTTTCTTTCAGATTTATCTTTAGTAAACAGAGCAGACTTTCAGACTAAGTTTTAAAAACCTTATTTTCCTATTGTAGAATACTCCAGTGAAATTAATCAAACAACAGTTTAACCAACAGTTTAATGGTATGAGCCATAGGGCTCAATCCAACAAGGAAAAATGGAAACATATTTTCCCTAAAAAGGCATCCAGTCACCAAGCAATGTTCTAGGAACATTTCTGACCTGCCAGGCCTCGGGCAACAGTAAAGCCAAGGCAAGGGACTGGAAAAGCCACTCTTCCACCAGAGGGCACAACAGCACCAGGAGAGGAGCTGGCAACAAAGCCTCGTCTTCAGGACTTCAGGCAACAGGGCTCATTGCTTGCTGTTTCCATGCAAGGACAGGAGCCCTTGCTGTGAGTAATCTCTACTCTTTTTTCCCCTCTAAGAGTTACTCCTAATTTTATAGCTTATTCTAACAGCATTAGAACATTTAAAGTATTAAACTCTGGCTTAAGCAAATAATGGAATTTTAACTACTTCAAAGTAACAGTGATTCCATCTCTCTGAGCCAGACACGTGCAGCTGTGTACCTGAAGAACACACTCATCAATCTTGTGGTTTAAGCCTCTGCTGCCTCATCGTACCTACTCTTGGCCAGCACAACCTGTGCTGCTGCTGGTGAAGCAGCCCAGGGGCCATGTGGCCTTTCAGTCCACAGAGTATCACAAATGAGCCACCAGATCTATGAACTGGAGCAGCAGAGGCATAGAAGCACAACCCCTTCTGCTATGAACCCTTGGAGTAGAGTATGTTGGGACAAACAGGGAGTGAAGCAGCATCTACCAGTGTAGAACTTGGTTGAGGCTACCTGTAAAAGGTCTTATATGTCTAGAAGGGTTGTGGTCAAACACAGAGGAAAAGACTCTTAGAATCCATGATATAAGACAACATATGCTCTTGAAAAAGAGATTTTGAACTTAAA
>JAABNV010018460.1:58091-70006 GCA_033439845.1 Ispidina picta | reverse complement strand
TAAAAGGCTATCAGATTAGACAAGCATGATTTCCCTTTACGGAATCTATGTTGGCTACTTGTAATAAGCCTCCCTTCCTCCAGATGCTTAGAGATGGCAACTTAGTTGTATAGGCATCATGTAAGTTTTGCAAATCAACTTGGTTAGAGCAATAGATCAGTGTTTTTGAGGTTACTGTAGCCTTATGTGAAGTGTACCTTTTCTCATTAGAAGTGGAAAAAATGGTCATGTAACTCTGAAACTTCACATTTTTTTATTTTATTTTTTATAGCGTTCCCCTATTGAGAGTTATATTGCTTTGAGTGTTGTTTAGTCTGAAAGTTGCATACACATGACTCAAACATGGTGATTGCTTACTTTTCATTATATGGAATATACCTGGTTTTTATTTCTCATGTGCATCTGCTTGATTGTTTAGTAGTTAGAAGCTGTCTACCAGGCAGAATATACTTTGAAGTGGCTTGTTCTCTAGGAAGCAAGTTTTCAGTTTACAGCAAATAAGTGCTGTGTTTGAAACCATCTTGTACTATAAATAGCTTATATCATAGGCCAAAATGTCAGATTTGCTGCAGAAAATGTTCCACAGATGTTGCAAGAATGATCTGGAAATTAAAATAAAATACAATCTATATTCAAACTCTGTTGGTAAAGTCTTCATGTTTTAAGATACGGCATTTTAAAATTAATGATTTGTCATAACTTGAACTGGTAAGTTGTATATATCATTTTTGGTAGTCTTAACTAATAATTACACTTCTCGTATCAACTTCTGTTTTTTAGTATTCCGCCCAATTTCAGCTAAAGCCAAACTCCTTATGAATCCTCGATCTGATGTTGACTTTTCATCACCAAAAATGGATTTAGATGTAAATTTACAGGATATAACTGTTGAATTCAATAAGCCACAGGTATAAACTAACTATTCTTTCTCTTCTCTGTAATGTGGTCAAGTTGGTTTGTAAGAATAAAAAGAAAAGCAATCTGAAATTTTGCAGTAAACCTACAGAATCAATTTACTTCTTAGTCTTGTTTTCCTTCATGAATTATTTTATTTTTAAAGAGAAGCTTAATACATGTACTTCTCAGAGTAACACTCAATTTGAATAATTAATTTTATTTTTTTTTCTGTTTTTTAGTACTTCAGTGTTATGGAGCTTCTTGAGTCTATCGATATGATGACTCGAAATCTACCATATAGGAAGTATAGACCTGATGTTCCCTTGCACAACAACGCCAAGACATGGTAGGCCACCTCAAACTTCAAAAATAATTTTTTAGTTATTCATTTGAAATAATTACTGAGGGTTTTTTCTTAAGGATGTTAGATCTACTTTTCTTCTGAAAGAGTCTTCTCCTTTGTTTTTGTTTGGTTTTCTTAAACTAGGAGCATAAAAAAATGCAGTATTTGAAAAGCTGCGTTTGCTGTCTCAAAGACCATTATCAGAACCTTATGTCTGTTAGTGTTTTAATATCTTGACTCTGCTTTGGTGAAGGAGACCCCATTATGTGTTAGTTACTATTACAAGAACATATCTATTAGCTAGAAATAGGCAAACCTTTTCAACACAGATGGCAGACATTTGATGTCTTTTCAGAGGATTCTTTACAAATACATATTAATTATTCACACATATCGATACACAGATACATATTTGTCGGCAGTTTTTGTACAAGGTTACTTTTTGGGGAAATAGGAACCTCTCCAATTTTTGTGAGAGAAAAAAATAAATTACTGAATTCATTTACTGATCAAAAGTGTTATATGAGACAAGGGATTTTACACTTTTCAGAGCTTGAAAAAGTATTTACTGGGAGTCTGAATAGCTCTACATGTCTTTTCAATATACCAAAAGAAATGTAAACTATACTTCATTTATCTGCTTTTAGGTGGAAGTATGTTATTTATGGCATCCTTGAAGTAAATGTTCAACCTAAGCTCCAAATGTGGTCATGGGAACATATTCGGCACCATAGGAAACAAGTGAAGAACTATAAAGAGATGTATAAAACAAAGATAACATCAAAAAAACCTAGTGAAGAACTCTTAAAATTGTTGGAGGTTAGCCATATTCTATTTAAGACTTAAATATTGTTCATCTTGCCATTTTCTTAAAATGAAAATATTTAATTAGTTAAATGACTAAATATTTACTTGTTCCTAAATTAGTACTGAGTTGAAATAAGATTTTCAGTGGCCAGACTTGTAACTTCATTAGTACCTTTCTTTGTGTATTGTTAACAAATACATTACATAATTTTAAAAATTAGTAACTTCAGTGAAAAAAAACTTAAGCTGATGTACATTTCTTCTACAGGTTTATTTTTTCAGCTTGATCAAATTAACTTGAGTTGCACTGAAAGACTTGTTCACTGGCATTTAATGTAAAGCTGAGCCATGAAATCTACCCAAATGAAATTGTAAAAAATAATTTCTTACCTCTTTCTAGGAATTTGAAAAGTCCTTGGATATTTTTAATATCACTCTGGCAAGGCAACAAGCAGAAGTTGAGGTAAAATTGCATTATTTGAGTCTAAGGGTAACGGCAGCATGAGGTTGTGGAGATTTTAGCCAGGTGCATTTTTAGTTCTATTGATTGAATAGTACATCATGCAGTATTTTTATTTTCCTTGTATTTCATATCTGTTATTAGAAGACATAATTAGTTTCAGCTTATAATTAAGCAAAAATTTAAATAGCTCCAGATACTGCTACTTCAGAATAACTGATTTGGGATAAATTTCTTTCCACTTCTGGTGAGGAAGATCTGCTGTGGAAAATACTGTCAACATGTTGACTCTTCAGTGGTTTCCTAATGTATGATGTTTTGATGTGCTAGCGCATGTTTTGGGACTGTATTTTTCTTAGGAAGATGAAGAAAGCAGCATGAACAAAACTACTTGAGTATTTTTATCTTTGTGTTACTTAAATTACAGGCAACTAAGGCTGGATTAAAAGTCTACAGACCAGGAGTAAAACAAGCTGATGAAAATTCTGGTGGCTGGTTTAGTTGGATATGGAGCTGGTCAGGTGAAAAAAAGGATGAACAAAAACAAGAAGTAAAGGGTTCAAGTATGTTCATTTATTGATATTTTTTGTTATTAGAAATTACTTATAATAGGTCTGTAGCAATAGAACTTTGGATTTGTTTAATATTTGGGCTATTGAATTACTGTTTTCTCTTTCTGTATTTTCGCTTACCCTTTTTTGCTGATGGAGCTTTAATTAGCATGTTAGAGGGGTATTTTGCAATTTTTTACCATGGGTCTTTCTGAACGGTCTTATGTTTGTGCTTTCTCTTACCACAGTTTTTGCATTCATCTGTTTGGTGTACTGTGTATGGGGATTCGAAGAAAGTGTTAGAAAACATTAACAGTGAATAGAATGTAAACAGTTTAACTTCGTTTTATAATCTGGTGATTTAATGCAGTGCATTAGAATTTGATTCACTTTAAGTACAGTGCACCCAGTAAAGGTTGTGGATCATGGGAAGTAAGTCAAAAAAGGTTGCCTCTATCGTTGGCAAGGTAGGAAATAGAGTAGACAGAATAAAAGTATAACTGCATTTTTAATTATGGTTTAGGAGACTCTAGACTTTGCTTTAAAACTCAGGGGTTTAGTTTTTACTAATTCAGGACAATGTTGACAGTATCTACTATACATTACAGAGTTATCAAGCACTGGAAAGTGTGTAAAATGCAAATGCTGTTCACTTAAATTGACTTGAACTAACTTCTTGCAATGTGACAGGTCTTGAAGAGCTGATGACACGTGAAGAGAAGGCTAAACTTTATGCAGCAATTGGTTACAGTGAAACAGCTGTGGATCCAACCCTTCCAAAATCTGTAAGTCATAACTAAATTACTGCACAGGTGGTAGCTTTTTCTATTAATGAAAGTCCAAAGATGACAGAAAGACACTTAAAATTACTTAGTCTCTGTCTTAATATTATTTAAATACTCTTCAGAGACGTTTTATTTCAGTTATTCCATGCTGACTTTGTGCGTAACACAGCATCATTAGATGTAGTTTCAGGAGAGTGGTTACAGAACGTACTTTGGATATTCTGAAGAAGTTCAAAATTTGAATTTTGTTCACTCAAATTAGAATAAAGTCATGTAAATATTGTTATTTAAGTTAGAAAATGCTTCATTTATCCTCTCATTAAAAAAAAATGCTGAAAAAGTGCATTGAAGTGATTCATTAGAATCTTAAATGTGAGTGATAGTACATGATGTGGTGTAGGTGAGTGCATAAGAGGTGATTGAAGGACTGTAGTGGAGAAGACTAGCATTTTAAATGTTATCTATATGTGAGATACCATGCATAGTACAATAGGTTACTTTCTGGCTCTACATGAGAGGGCTTTTACCTCAAAATGTGATGTAGAAATATCAAAGACATATGCTTGTAAACATAGTCTACTCGTACTGTAATGCTTCCTCTTCTTAACTATTTGAGAATTACTTTTCCACCAGCTGTGATAGAAGCTATTTATAGCATCTAGATAAATATAAATAGTATCAGACTGTATAAAAATGAACATATGTTATAATGCACTGTTGTTTTTCTTACATATCTAGTATGAAGCCATGAAGTTCTCTGTGAATTTGCTAAGCATGTCTATATCAATAAGAGAAAACAAGCAAACTCCTGAACTGGTAGAATTTGCATTAACTGGCTTGAGTACAGTATTTACTCAACGACCAGGTGCACAAGCAATAAGGTAAACTTTATCTAACTGCCTTTTCTCCTCATGAAAGGTGATGGACAGTAAATGGATGCTGCTTCCATGATAAAATTCTCTCCATCTTCAGAATTTTTTGTGCCAGTACAGATTTTTTTCCTTTATTTCAGTTTATCATTTTTATGTACAAGCAATCCAGTTAGTAGCTTGTTTCTTGCTTTGAGATGTGACTGTTACTTCTTCGTAAACTTCATCTTAGACAGGTTATCTCATAAACACTTGTGTGTAGGCATTTACCAAGACTGAAAAGTTCTTGAATTTTCAGCTGAGCTTTTACATTTACAGAATAATGCTGTAACTGATTATTTCAGCATGGTTTTATGCTCTCAGTAGATGACGAAAAGCAGCATCTGAAATACTTTGTTCTAGTTTCAAATGTAATGCTTTAAAATTCTGAAGAAGGGTAGACTTCCTGTTTTAAACCCTTTCTCCTCTACTTTGGGGCATATTAGTATAATCTATGTATCATATTAGGATACTATTGATTTTGCTGATTTTTTGCTTGCAGCTTTTTTGTTGGTTCCCCTGGGCATCTCCATGACCTTAATAATGCTATCATACTGAGAATAAGAGAAGAAAATGTTATATTTTTATAGTTAATCACTTCCCTTTAAGATTTGGGAGATGCAGGTCTTTGAGTGAGAACTGTTAAAGAAATGGAAAGGGTCTTGAAAAAATAAAAACCCAGCATCTAAAAAATACTTCCTCAGAATAATGAGGCAGTTAATTGTGTGTTGCTCTTGCAGTTTTTTTTATATTTTTTCTGCACTGGAATCCTTCCTTTGCTGCTGTATCTCTCTTCCCCATCTAATTACTGAGGTCATACTACAGGAACGACACATGCAAATGAAAATTCTGTCTTGACACCTGTCCTCGTGAAAAGTGTATGCAGTTAGTAACTTGGACCACCTTATTTATTCAAGGGTGGCTAATAGACACAAAATGAAATACAAAACACATAGATAAATGTATTAACTCCTTAGAGTAAGCTATTTTTACTTGAGGTAGGGTAGAGATATGTGGTGGCTTTTTGTTGTTGTTCTTGTTTGTTTTTCTTTCAGCTCATTTCTTAAAATGCTTTTACTATCTGATTGTACCTACCCAGATGGATATAATATCTGAACATGTCGTTTACCTTTATTTACAGATTTGAAACAAAAATTATGTCACTTGAAGTTACAGGCATGTCCCGTGAAAAGTGTACACCCTGTCTTCTCTCTTCTCGAACGGTCTATTCAGACAAGAGTACCTCACTGTTAAGCATCATGTTTGAAACAAATCCTTTGGATGAGAAAGCAGATCAGAGGCTTAGAATAGAATCACAGCCACTGGAAATAGTATATGATGCAGTAAGTAAATACTTGAATAAGTTAAATGTTGAAAAATCTTACTTAATAGTAAGTATGTAATTGTTTTATTTTAACAGATGACAATAAATAACTTAGTGGATTTCTTCAGGCCTCCAAAAGATGTTCATTTAGAGCAATTGACGTCGGCAACTCTGATGAAACTTGAAGAATTCCGTGAAAAAACATCAACAGGCAAGTGCTGCATGCTCTTCTGATGGCACACTTAGACAAACTTTAGATTGTAGAAGTAGGAAAATATTACATATTTCCATATGGATCCAAATCTTAGCTTTCTAACACAACACCTAAATAAGTTGAATTCTTTCAATCATCTTACAAGGTGTTTGCTCAAGGTATTGGATCATTTTATGTATGTTTGTATTTTTTTCAGCTTCATATTTCTTTCTAAAACAGGCTCCATGCCCTGTATTTCAGTATTTATTCTGTTGTACTTCATGCAGAGTTTAAAACAGTTACTTCCAATTTCTCTATTGTGTTCATCTGAGTATCTAAATGGCCTTAGTTGTTTCATATGTTTTCAAAACTAAAATATCAGTCCTTTAATGAACCCTCAAAATCCAGAATTTGATCTCAGATGTTCTGAAAGTCTGAAATAATTTCCAAACTTATTTACATGACTTTTAAAACATAATTTTTGTAAGACTTTGTAATTGCTCGTCATCTTCATCTCAGGGTAGTGATGTTTATCAGTAGAGTAAGTGTAAACTTCAGTTCAGTAGTAACACTAGCAGTTTGGCCAGTGCAGTTGGGTACTCCCAACAAGAACTTCTAGAACAATTAATTTTCTGAATCTACAGAGCACGAGCTAATTCAACAACTGCCAATTGCACTGTACATTCCAGTTCTTATATAATCTCTGTTCAGTATGAGACTTCCTTGGATTTTCGTGGTGGTGCTATCTCTGCTTGCCCATTAGCATTGTCTGCTATCAACGTTTCATGTAATTGGTGGTATTTTAAATATGCCAAAATTAGTGGTTCAGAAGAAATCTGAAGAGCATCTGGACTTGTCATTAAACTTAGCAATTAAACTTGGTTATCTAGCTTTCTCAGCACATTTAAAAATAACTTGAATTTCTTTGTATTGCATCTTAGAACTTAATAGCTTCTGTGTGGACTTCTGGTTATACTTGCTAATTATATTATTTTTCAGGTTTATTGTATGTTATTGAAACCCAGAAAGTTCTTGACCTCAAAATTAACCTCATGGCTTCATACATCATTGTTCCACAAAAAGGCTTTTATGACTGTACATCAAATTTACTCCTGCTGGATCTTGGTAGTCTTAAGGTATGTATTTATTTTTTTAAGTACCTTGCTGAAAATGATCGTTCAGACTTTATGTAATCTCATTCCTTAATTTTTCTTTTATGGTACTGGTTTAGTAAAAGTTCTTCTTGCAGTTAGATATTTATATAAAATTGTTTTCCAGTCAAGGCAGAAATTATTGAACTCTTCTCAGTAGATTCTTCCAATTCAGAACAATTGATAGAAAATAATCCTCCTCTGGTGTGAAACCGTTGTTGATGTTTTTCACTGTTATGTAGAAAATTTCTAACAAGTTTTAACCTTAGAATATAAAATAGTAAACTTTTCACTTACATGATTAAATGGCCATCTTATTTTTAACATTACTTTTATTTTTATTAACAAATTACCTTTTGGTAATTTGCTCTAATTCAAAATAATAAAAGGTAACATGTTGACAGTTCCAGTAATAACTTAGATGAAAATGGAGAGAGATTTGAGATACTTCATGCAAGGTTAAAGTCAAAAAAGATGTTTAATGATATATTTAAAATAATCATTTAACACTATGAAATCACAGATGAGACTTTCTACCTGTTAGAAGCAATCTTTCTACTCTTGGGTGAAATTGTGTTCTTTAAGGACAAGTGATATTATATGTATACAGGCAATATCATTTTTATTTTAGTTTTGCTTGTACTCTGGGCGAGTATGATTATGGCACTTAATATCTGTTTAGATTGCTTTGCCTGCTTTTTTTGTAAGAAATCGTTTGTCTTTCTAAAGTGAAGTATATTTTCTAGTCTCTGCCACAGAATGACTTTTGGAGCATTTGGATTTCAGTTAACATGAACAGCTGGGCTTGCAAGGAACCTTTTAAAAGTTATTTAGTCCAGCTTCCTCTGAAATAAGCAGAGACATCTTCAATCAGTTCAGGTAGCTCAGAGCACTGTTAAACTTGACCTTGAAAGATTCCAGGGAGAAGCACATACCAGCTCTCTGGGCAACCTATGCCAGTGTTTCACCATCCTTTCTGTAAAAAAATTACTTCCTTTTGTTTATTCTAATTCTACCCCTTTTTAAACCATTATTCTTTGTCCTATAGAAACAGGCCCTGATTAAAAGTCTCTTTGTCTTTCTTACAAGGCCCCTTTAAATACTGAAGTGCTGAATTAAGGTCTCTTTGGAGCCTTTTTTTCTTCAGGCTGAACAAACTTGGATCTATCAGCCATTTTTCATAGGAGAAATGTTCCAGACCCCTGATTGTTTCTTTGGCCCTCTGTATGTGCTCTAGCAAGTCTGTCTCTTTCATTTGCTGAGGACTGCAGAGCTGGATGCAGTTCTCCAGATGGGGTGTTGCCAGAGTGGAGGGGCAGAATCACCTCCCACAACCTGCTGGCCACGCTTCTTTTGATGCAGCCCAGGATACAGTTGACTTTTTGTTATGCTCATGCCCTACTTTTCATTCACTAGTACCACCAAGTCCTCCTTCACAGGACTGCTCTGAAATGATTAATATCCCAGCTTGTGCTGATACTAGGTGCAGGGCCTTGCATGTGGAGCTGTTGGAAAAGAACATAACAAGATGCTTCAGAAAGTAGATGTAGTGGAAAACAGTGCTGTGTAGATAGTAAAAGTAAATGAGATGTATCAGTTTATTATTTATTTTACCAGTTTTTCTGAATGTTGATCATTTGTAGGCACTTTTGCAAAGAGTTCAGTAATCAAGCTGTATATTGATTAGGTGCTTGGGACAGTCTCAAAGATCTAATGCATGCAGGGAATAGAACAGCCCACCTCCTTTATTCCACATAGAGAAAATTACTCTGAAAACAATATATCAATTAACACTCTTTAAAATCAGACTCCAGTAAAAGTGTCTGAGATTTTTTTTTCTTTCTGAAATAGATGAATTTTCAGTGAAGGTGTTTCTTGGATTGGTTCCTGTCTGTTAATAAGAATTAGAAAGCAAGGTGAAGGAATTGTGCAATACCACAAGAGAAGAGTCACATGCTTCTCAGGATATAATTAATAATTCTATATACACTTTGAGTGCAACATGCTTAAGTAAGATGCATTTGTTGAATGTGTATGTTAATATGAAACAAATAGTCTCTTCTCCCTCATTTATCTACTCTATAGAGTAGATAAAATTTATAAAAATTATAGATTTATTTAGATATTAATTAAAATTTAGATAAATTTTATCTACTCTATAGAGTAGATAAATTTTTCTCAAGGGGAAAACGACTTATAAAGTCAAAATGCTATTTCAATGAAGGTATGTATTTGAATTAAAGTTACCCAGGCAGTGTTAATTTGATAATTCCAAAATTTCAATCTGGGAGTTATTTTTAATGTAAAAGTAGTCATAGTTCAATAGCACTGAAAAGTTAAATTCTATGTCTTAGACACTACTCATTTAAGGATGAGGACAGCCATGTTTCTTCAGAGATCAACAGCAGAAATAGCATATACAAATATGAACTATCAAAGAAGTATGGATTTGTCAAAGCTGAGTCAAATGCAAGTTGACTGATATTAAAGGAAAGACATTGAACACTGCTGATGAATACTCCAAACCCCCTTTTCCCTCAGAGTAAGACTAGTATGTCATAGAATAATAATACCACAACTGAATTCAATAGAATTCAAATTAGATTTCATTTTTCTGAGGTGATTAATACACTAATTTTTAGATATAAAAAACTCAGAACAGAGAATCTGCTGATTATAAAGGATTTGAGACTTCATACTATTGGATATTAGTCACTTACTAAAGGATGTTATACAGAATGTAATGTATAAAACGTCACAGATTTTATTTCATTTTTCATTTGGTTTATTTCCTTGAGAAGATGGGAGTTTAATGCTCTGAATATTTTTATTTTCATATAGGTGACTAATTTTAGATATTTCCTCTTCTGTGATATTTATAAGATGCTGTATCCTTATAAAGTCTTTGGTGACTTTAAATTTAATCCTTTGTTCTGGTGGATCAAATATTTCTACAATTAGTGCTTTGAGTAGTTTTGAAACTGATTAATGTTTTTTTCTACCATTTTAAAGATGAAAAGCAAAAGTCGTTCAGATATATCGGAACTCAAAGTAGGACAAAGCACTATTGAAGACATAATGTCAAGAGCTTATGACAGTTTTGATATCCAGCTCAGCAGTATACAGTTATTGTACAGCAAACATGGTAAGAATTAATAAAATTAATCTTTCTCTATATTAGTAAGAATATCTTGGTGGTTGATGTGCCTTTTATATTGTTAACAGAAGCAGTGGAGAATCTTTGGAACATAACTTCTTTAAACTTTTTTTTCTATACCCAATCCTCAGAACATGTTACAGATTTCCAAAGCATACCTTTTGGCCTTATTCAGCAAAAGCTGAGGTTGGAAGCTACAAAAAAAAAACCAACAACACCTTAAATCCCTTATTTTTTAAGAGCTCTCATTTGATTTGTCGTATAGTCGAGTTATTAATGATATTTTCCTTGATTGCTTCCAAATTTAGGCTAGAATCCATGAGTAATGGTAGGTTCTATCATCTTATAACAGTAAAGAAAATACCAGAATCCCTTGCTGGAGGAAGCTTTTACTAGTAGATTGGGAAATAACAATATAAAGAGTCATAACTGTAGAAGTCTTAAACATTTCGTTCTTAACCACCTGGTTCCAGAGAGGAATCGAGAGCCTAAACTTCCAGCAGAAGCATATATAGAATTGATCCCTTAGAAGATTGCAGCATGGATGGGGTAGCTCTTCAGATGACAATGGTTGAAACTAGTTCAAATCTTGTCTAACATGCATGTATAGATAGAAGTGTACTAGAGCAAGATACACTAATATCAGATACTTTAATTCTGTTATATGTATGGTGAGAAGAAATCAGTGATTAAAGCATAGGTTTTCTTTACTTTTCTAGATGAGAACTGGCAAGATGCTCGAAAGCTGAAATCTTCACCTCAACATATCTTGCAGCCCTTGGATGTAAAAGTGGAATTTAGCAGGGCTATGGTTGTTACAGATGCAAGAATGCCCAAGTATGTGTGTTTTCCTGGTTTTAAATTTTATGGTAAAATATATTTTAGGAAGGAACAGAGGAAAATCAAGGATCTAATTACATTTAGGCTATTTTACATCAGCCACATGTGAATCTTGGAAGTAAGATACCTTCACTGAGAAAAATAGAGAATGAACT
Source organism: Ispidina picta (assembly GCA_033439845.1). NCBI lineage: Eukaryota > Metazoa > Chordata > Aves > Coraciiformes > Alcedinidae > Ispidina > Ispidina picta. Next base: position 58,435 of record JAABNV010018460.1, on the reverse strand, counting down.
CAAGGTGTTGCCAGATATTAAAGATTGAAACTTTGATATTGTTTCTGAGATTTACCTTGCACATATTTTAGAAAGTGCATCTTCACTGTTAAGGGCACTACAACCTAAAAAAACAATCAGTTTTTAAGTACTTGCAGAGAAGCAAATTATCATTATGAGGTAATTTAATTTATTAAGTCAATAATTTTCCTGTACTCCAACAAGCTAGCATACACTCACTTCATTCTTTAATGCTGTTGGAAGTTCACAGATTCACAGAATGTTAGAGGTTGGAAAGGACCTAGAAGATCATCTAGTCCAACCCCCCTGCCTGAGCAGGATCACCTAGACCAAGTCACCCAGGA
>JAABNV010018460.1:31876-51049 GCA_033439845.1 Ispidina picta | reverse complement strand
ATAGTGTGTTTAGTTTGGAGGGATGTGACATAATTGTGTGTTTTCACCAAGTCTATCTCAATGGGGCCATTCTCCAGCCGCTCATCCCCCAGTCTGTAGCACTGCAGGGGATTATTGTGGTCAAAGTGTAGGACCCAGCACTTTGCTGTGTTAATCTTTATTCCATTGGCCTCAGCCCATCGACCCAGCCTGTCCAGGTCCCTCTGCAGCATCTCCCTACCTTCCAGGAGATCAACAACTTATTGTCATCTGCAAATTTACTAAGGGTAGGCTCGATCCCCTCATCCAGGTAATCAATAAAGATGTTGAATAGAACTGGGCCCAGTACTGAACCTTGGGGGGCACCAACTGGATGTGGCACCATTCACAACCACTCTCTGTGCCCTGTCACCCAGCCAGTTTTTAACCCAGCGAAGGGTGCACCTGTCTAAGTCACGTGCTGTCAGCTTCTCCAGGAGGATGCTGTGGGGGCCTGTGTCAAAGGCTTTGCTGAGGTCGGGGTAGACCACATCTACAGCTTTCTCCTTGTCTGTCTGTCCGATCACCCAGTCATAGATTGAAAGCAGATTGGTTAGGCAGGACCTTCCCTTCCTAAAGCCATTTTGACTGGGCCTGAGCCCCTGGTTGTCTCATATGTGCTGCTCAGTGGCACTCAGGATGAGCTGTTCCATAATCTTGCCAGGCACTGAAGTTAGGCTGACAGGCCTTTAGTTCTCTGGATTGTCCTTCTGGCCCATTTTGTGGATGGATGTCACATTGGTCAACCTCCAGTCATCTGGGACCTCCCCATTTAGCCAGGACTGGTGATAAATGATGGAGAGAGTTAGCTCTTGTGCCAGCTTCCTAAGGACCCATGGGGTGAAACCCATCCAGACCCACAGACTTGTGAGGATTTAAGTGGCACAGCAGGTCCCTAACTACCTCCTCCTGGATTACAGCAGGGATATTCTGCTCCCTATTCCTGCCCACCAACTCAGTAGCGTGATTACCCTGAGGATAATCTTTTTTTGTGTTGAAGACTGAGGCAAAGAAAAACCTTTTCCTTGTCCTCTGTCACTATGCTCCCCTCTTCAGTAAGAAATGAATATTTTCTCTGGCCCTCCTTTTATTATTAATGTATTTATAGAAGCATTTTTTATTGTCCTTAACAGAATTGGCCAACTTAAGTTCTAACTGAACTTTTGCATCTCTAATTTTCTTTCTACATGACCTGACGCAATCCTTAAATGCTTTCCGGCTCACCTGCCCCTTTGGTTGGACTCAGTCTTAAGGATCTTTTCTAACCTAAATAATTCTATGATTGTATGAAATTTAGAATCAATTCAGTGTTTTCTCCAGCCCTTTTTTCTTTCTTCCCCCTCCCCCTTCCGCTAGTATCATGTTCATAAAAAAACTGGTCATCTTTTACTGTTCTCTGAAGTTGCAGTATTTTAGTCCTGTGAGGGACTAGGATTTTCTATCCAGAGTTTTCATATGATGTGCAGTTTCTGTCCATTCCTTAATCTGTGAAGATGGATGTTTGAGCTTTTTCACTATGTTTCCTGGTGTATTCTCTCTGTGGCTAGATGAATGTGCAGCACCTGCTGCTTCTACCAGCTTTAGGTCTCATTTCTCGTGTGCTTTTAATTTTAGTAATATGTAAGTTGTCAAATGCAATGATTCTCACTTAAGACCAATTTCCTTAATTTGTAAAACTACCATGCAACATATATACATGCAATAGCATGACCAATAAATTCATGCTATCTCCTGTTTCAGGCTGCAGTATCCCCTGTGCTTTCAGCACCACATTTATCACAAGGTGTATTTCCTGTTTTGGATCTTCATTCATTTACTGAATCAGGTAATATGATCTATTTTAAAGTACTGATTTATGAAACAAGTCAAGTTAAATTTTGAGTTCATTGCAATATTTTTTTTTCTCTCGGAGTGAGTGACCATTTGTTGATTTGTTTCAAGTTCTTCAAGGTTGAGTAGTGTTACAATCTGTGCCGTTTATGATAATTCACTCTGTATAAAACATATATTTTGTCATAGTAGTAAAATTCTGTATGCTTCTTGTTGTTTCCTGTTTCAAGGTAAAATGTTTAGTGGGATGGGTTTATTTTTGTTTTCCATATATTACTACAAATCTCTATTCAAAACATTGTTATTTGCTTCAGTTTATATTTAATCCCCTGTTTTTAATTTTCTTTTGGTAAAGGATTTATCTTCTACTTATCTGACTTGATTTAAATTAGAAAATACTGAAACATTGACTGCTGCAAACTGTCACAGATTCACAGATATTAGAGGTTGGAAGGGACACTAGCAAAATTATCAGCAAAATCAATCTTTATGTTGAATATTTTTATAATTTTTATATTCAGTGTGTTTAGGGCATATATAGAAATACGTTATCCATGCATCTCTACCTCCTTTTTGTATGAGTTCCTTTAAGTGCTCAAAGTAGAAAGTGTATTTCAGTTGACCCACGTTATTTCTCTGTTTGTCCAACAGATTCAAGGTTTTTTTCTAAGCCTTAGAAAATGCTGCATAATGTCATTTGTTCAGTTTTATCAGAAAAAGGATACTTCTCCCATAGTTACCTTTAACTGCACTGTTTATAGTTTTTAGGTGAAGGAAAAGAGCTTTAGGAGGCGGTGGAATCTGTTTGTCTTATACTTCTGTAGTAATATCAAGTGGATTAAAAACTTGGTATTATTCCTAGGGATATCTCCTGAAATGAGAGATCCTTAGCATGAGAGATCCAAATCAGTGTCACTGGTAGGTAGGCAAAGCCTTCTGTAGGGCTTGCAGCAGTTAGACCAGCAAGGGAGTGGTTGATGTTATTTGTACACACCAAAGACAAGATAACCCATGGTTTCTGCTGCCTTTTGCTCAGCCAATAGTGAGAGAATGCTGCCAAAGGAGTTAGTTGATGAGAATGGGTTTATGCTGACAGCATAGAGAGACCTGTCAGTGTGCTGGAGAAGTCATGGAGGCATGAGCAGAGGTAATTCTAGAAATAGACTTCATTGGTTGCTAATTATCATTTAGGTAAGCTTCTTATACTTGTACATTTAAGAATTTGTAGACATAAAAATTTGAGTTCATAATACTGCTAAATATTGACTGTCTAAACTGTACATACAATGTTGTTGTGAATCAATCCTTAGAATCAGAAGAAGAATTTTATGATGCTCTAAGCAGTCCTGTGGAAGACATGCCATTTTTTGAAGCCTCGTCTGGTTCCCTCAAGCGAGCTACCAGTATAAGGCGAAAAAAACTTTGTAAACAAGAATCTTTGAAAAATATGACAGAATTCCAGCTAAGGTTTGAAGTAGCTAAGGTAAAGTTACTGTCTTTTTAAAATTTCTCTAAAGCACAACTGAACTGTAATTCTTCCCTTTTTGTTGTGTTGCGAATTGATGTGTGCAAAAACGTTGATTCCTCATTTTTGCTGCAACTGTTCTCTAGACTTTTTTTTCCCATCACAGTTGTGCTTCTGCAGCCATGCCATCACTGAAATGCTTTGATTGATCCACTTTATTTCCCAACTTATTTTGTCACTGAATTTCCCTTACCTAACACTCAGAAATCACTTCATGTATTTATTTTGGCTTAAGATGCAGCTTTTGACATCATCTATCCGGATACTGCTTTGAACACTAGGAATGTTTCATAATGTAATAAGCACCCTAGTTTTCTGCTCTGGCTTTCCCCAGTCTCTGCTGGCTCACACCCAAATATGTAACATATTTACTATGAGATCTTTCATGTGCCATTCTTGCTGTTTCAAACTCTTGGGCAGGGGTAAAAGACTGTGTTATCCAAATGCAAGACTTTTAACTGCATCAGTTGATCTAGTAAAAGAGATGGCATCCTACACTGCTTTCATCATTAGGCCATCATGGCTATGACAGTGTTACTGCTGTTACTCACTGTAAAACTTAACTGAATTTGCATGTTTTATCTGTAAACTTTACAAATTCCGTTTTAAGGGTGAGGTGTACACATCATGACTAGTTTGCTACGTAACTCAAACTTATTATGTACTACACCTTACCGAAAATAAACAAAATTATGTGTAATGACTAAGACGTTGTTTAAGAACTACTATTCTCTCTGATGGCTGTATAATTTTAAATTGCCTAATGAGATTGGGTTTTATTTTCCATATTTGTAGAAAGCATTATATGGAAAGGAAGAGTATATATCTTTGTTTTGCTTTGGGAGTGAAAGGCAGATAACAGCTCAGCTATGTATTTATTTAAAAATATTTGTTGTTCATGGATTAAAAATCAGGATCCTGATACTCATTTTTCAAGTCTAACCCTTACTAGGAGAGTTAAAAAAAATTCCAGTGAAAGCAGTAAGCTCTTTATGCAGACTGAAAATCTAGTTTTGAATCTGTTGAACATTCCTGAATACTTTATAGAGCTATGTTAAAAAATAAATTAGTTCATGTAAGTGTACTTGGTGTTACATGTGTGAATATTTGAAAGTTTTATATTCTAGCTATCTTGTTTGTTGAGATGTTTCTTTTTTCCAGGATATTGGCTGTATAAATTTAGATGATCAATGCACGTTACCTAGTAAAATCTATATAAATATATAATCCTATATGAAAGCTAAAAGAATAATCCCCCCTTGCTTGTTTTTTTTACTGTTTTTTTTTCTTGATTTTTTTTAGGTCTTCATTAACTTATGCCGTCTTACTGGTAATACTGAGATACCTGTGCTGCAGCTTGATATTGTAGGGCTAGGCACTGAGCTTAAATTAAGAACATTTGACATGACTGCAAATGCCTTCCTACGTGAAGTTTGTCTGCTGTGCCCAGAGTACATGGGTAATTATATACAGTACTAAATCAATCTAAAACTATCTAAAAACTATTCACAAATAGCACTGTGAATTTGTCTTCAAAATCCTTGTAGGGCTTTCTTTTGTTAACTGAGGAAGATTTGCTTCCTAAATTAAGTAGGGGTGGGGGTAAGGGAAGAGCTCATTCTTTCAGTGATGCTCTACTAAATATTTCCTAGTGCTGGTAACTTCAGTAGAGACATGAATCTATTTTAGGTCTGCAGAAGAGGTTTTGTGATTAAATAGCAATAACAGATGGTAGCCTGGTTTGTAGTCTATAGATGTTAGAGTTATAGAAAACCTGATTTTTTTTTTTATTTTTTTTTAAGATGATAATGACAAGCCTGTTTACATAATTACTACTTTGGATAATGTAGAAGATGATCTTCTCACTCTGGAGTATATAAAGGTGAGAAAAGATATGACTTAGCTTGTGAGTTGTAAGTTGGTCATAAACAGTATGGTATTATTACAGTATTACTTAACATTTGTTGAAGATTTTTCCCTTACTCTTTCCTTATACTGATCATCATGTGCAAAGTGTCTGCTCTCTAAACAGATTAACTTATACATCTTAAGTTGTAGTTGTTTTTGAAATACATTTTCTCTAAAGGAATTTGCAAACATCTCCTGATCTGTTGTTTTACCTGCAATTTTGGTGAAATAGGCTGACATTAATGGACCTGAACTGAAAACTTCCTATCAGAATGTTCTACAGAAAATAAAGGTATGTGTTTTGTTGATTTTCTTTTTCCGAACATAATTTTCTTATTGCGAGAAGAGAGGTATATTGCATAAACATACTTTGTGCTTTTAGGTGAACTTCTCGTCTCTAGATATTCATTTGCATACTGAAGCTCTGCTGACTGCTATGAACTACCTGAATAATGTTCTACCCAAACAAGAAACTAAAGTTGCAGAAGAATCAGTCCATGAAAAAATAGAGGAGAAGAAGGATGTTCTTAAGAAATTAAGTAGGTTTATTTTATTTTTTTCCTGAGACTTTTTTTCTTCAGTCTTCTCCATAATTTTTTTTTGTAAGCTAGTCAATGACTTGTTAAAGGATAAATTTTTTACAACATATTTACGTACCACTTCATAGCTTTTTTCAACTTCACTGGTAATAAAAATGTTATCTGTAAGAATAGCAAAGGTGTATATATACCTTATTCTCTGGCTAAAAGTGTGTAGGCAAGGAATAGCTGTATGTGTAATGAGGCAACATATACAACCACTGACATTTCCTGAGGTAGAAACACGAAGCATATTTTTTGAAGATTCTCAGATTCATTGATTATATTCCTAATGAGGTTCTCACATATAATGGAAAGTATTTTTTCATTACAGCATTTTTGCAGAAAAGGTGTTTTTAAAAAAGTGAGGAAATTAAAAAGCTTTATTGATTAGAAAATATTGCATGTAAGTGAAAACGTTTGCAATAAGTATATTAAATATATTCTAAACACTTTTGTGCTTTCCAAATAATAGCATAATTACCATTTTTCTCTAATTCCTCAGTGAAATGCTATATGCTACCCTTCTTCCCATCATCAGAATGGGATAGTTTAGGTTTGCAGCCTGCAGATATGTACTCGTTTAACAATTTATTGATGTGCAGACACTGGCTGTATACATCAGTACAAACTACATACTACTGTATTTCATAAACTTCAAGACAGTTTTGGTTCAGTGATGTACTGATTTGCTGAATGGCTAAATTCTGTTTGGCCCAATTTTATAGGAATAATTTGTTGGAACTGCTGCTTTGGGTTTAACTAGCACATAAATTTGGATATACCTTGTTTTTATTATAGGAAATGTATTTATTAACACAAAGGTCTTCCAAGGTGGAAGATGGCTTGAGCATTTTCAGTCTTTTGGTAATAGCTTTCATTAATATCAATCAGTATGTGTTTAGGGACAAAAGTTGAATATGAATTCCTGAAGTTGGAAAGAAATCTGATGAGCTTCCTCATGTTTGTGTTGTTTTGATTTTATTATGGGAGGTTGGTGAACTAGTAGCCTGAAGAAGAACTTGTGACTTGTGTCCTGTATTAGGAAAAAAAAAAAAAAGGCAAGCTTTTGGGTGCATAGCTTTTGGGATTTGAATATGTGTTTTTACATATGTACTTAAATGAAATCAGTTATGATAATTTTTTTAAGTATAGTAAAAGGAAAGCTTCTATTAGCAACTGGTGTGCAGGTTTTTTGTTTTTTTTTTTTGAAGGGGTTGTTTGCTTTTGTGGTTTCCATGTTTTGATTGTTGGTTTTTTGGATTGTTGTGTTTTCTTTTTTTCTCAGTGGGATGGATTGGGCAGTGGAGGAAGATGAGAGTATTTGCTTTAGGAATAATGAGATCAGTTGGGATGAATTGTGGGAAGATTATTAATATGTCACACAGCCGTTGTAGTTCAGTGATTTTTTTTTTTATAGCTCCATCACGTTGTTGAAAAGTTTGTTTCTTCAGCTCATGCTTTGAGCTGTCCTGTGTTATCCTGAGAGCTGTGGACAGAAGACTCAGAAGTCTTTCCCTCTGTCATTTGAAGTAGTGTGTAAGAGTGCTGCAGACTTGAGTTTCAGAAAAAATGGACTGGGTTATTTATTGAGGCCCTTAGCTGTGACTGTGTTTAGCACCATACCTTTGCATAGTGATGTGTGGCATCAGTCATGTCTACTCCGAATGAAGAGATTATTTCTTTTAACATGAATTAGAGTGGTTTTTTACTCTTAGTTTTGTGAAAACCAAAAATACATGGACACCTCTGTTCCATAGAGCACTGTATTTTTGCTTGTATCTTTTGTAGGTCTTAAGGTTGCCATACTCATTTTGAGGGAGTCCCCACTGTCCCTTCTCTTAATTTTCTAGTTATATTAATAGTACATTGAAGATCAAATGTTTTTGAAAATAAAACTTATGAAGACTTAATAAACGATCACCCACTGTATGTAAACAAGATGATTGATGCAGATGACTAATAACACACCAAAGAATAGTGTGTTAATGTAAGATACCATTTTAACCATTGTATTCAGGACTAGGAAGTCAACTTCAAAATCTAACTAATTTTGTGTTACACTGTGATGTAAGATACATGTATTTCTTGCAGTTAATAAAATACTGATGTTGATTACTATAGTTTGTAAAGCCCTTAAGGACTCCTGTGTATACCATTGTGTATAGACAATTTCTTTGTGTCATACTTACTAGTATGGCTGTGATGTATTTTGCTAGTGCTGCAGGCTTGGTACAAACAAGGCTTTAGGGAAGGGATACTGAAATATTACATGTCCTTCTTGAAGAAATGTATTTTATTAATTATTCTGTATTTCCCACAGCATCAAAAAAGTCAAAGTATGAAGATGTTATCGACCTCAATATCTGTGCAGATCTATCTTGTTTACGTATCTTTATTAGACAGAAAAAACACAGAATAGCTGAAATTCACATTGAAGGTAGGAAAAAAGTTTTCTTCACAAAGGTACAGGACTTTGTAATCAGAATAGTGTCTAGATTTTGAACATCTTTCTGTTCTTTTAAAGGCCTGGATAGCCAAGTGATCATGAAGAAAGCAGCAACAGAAGTGACTGCAAAATTAAAGAACATCATTATTGTGGATTCTGATGAGATGGCTTTGTATAAAAAGGTATGAATTTGCATATAGCATTAATTTCTGAATGGAATGTAAATGTGAAATTGAATTAACTTTGTGGCTCTATTACTTAGCTGTGATTGTATTTATTTTTAACTAGTGATTTATATGTTTGCTGGGAACATTATTCTCTATAGGCAGCCTGATTTCACTCCCACAACTAGTAACTGTTAGGCTGACATTGATCTTGTGCAGCTGTGTTGTCTAGCTGCTCATTACAGTCCTTATTTTGTAACTTGAATGATAAGAATTTTTGGAGCTGATATTCAAAATGAATGCTTTCAGCATCCTATTCAAGTATTGCATTTGAAGTAGCAGTGTCTTAGAAATTCATAGATTCATAGATATTAGGGGTTGGAAGGGACCTAGAAGATCATCTAGTCCAACCCCTCTGCCTGAGCAGGATACCTAGACCAAGTCACCCAAGTAACAGATCCAGGTGGGTCTAAAGTGTCTCCAGAGGCGGAGACTCCACAACCCCCCTGGGCAGCCCGATCCAGAGCTCTGTCACCCTCACTGAGCTACGAGGTACTACGTTTAATTTTGGAATTCAGCTTTCCTAAGCATAAGTTTTTACAGCAGAGCTTTTGTTTTTGTTTTGTTTTGTTTTCCTAAGGCTCTTTACATCACAGGAAAAGAAGTCTTCAACTTTAGAATTATATCATATGTGAACGCTACAGATGGCATTGCATATACAAATATGGATGTTGTTGACAATCGTATTTACCTAACTGTTGGGTGTATTCAAGTAGTTTTTGTCAACAAGTTTGTTTCATCTGTTTTGGTAAGTTACATTTTATGGATACCATTCTGTAGCATTTAGATAACATTGAGAGCTAGAAAAGGGTAAAGTATCCCCCATGAAGTGTTACCCATTTTTGTAAGCACTCATATGCTATTGTAAACACTCGGATTGGTAGTTGTATGGTTTACCTTTATTCTCCATACATTATTGTCAAGCGGGTGACTAAGCAACAGTATTATTTGTTATTGTTAGTAATGTTTTTTCTTTAAATGACTTTTGGCAACTTGTAGATATGAACACTGTTTATGACACTGAAATAGAAGTAATAAACTGTAAAATGTAATACCTTTTCCATAAATTCTGCTAAGTAAATGTATCTTTTCCACTCCATATGAGTAAACAAAACTTCATACAAGTCATGTTAAAAGGTAACATCTGATTTAACAAATATTTAATATTTTTATATGCATACCTTATCATATCTGGGGGAGACATTATCCTATTAAAGAGTTGAGAAAAAGTGAGTAGCAGAAATGACATCTTAAGATGATTTGCTATTTAAAAATTCCCCATGATTCTTAGTACTTTTGAAGATGTGAAATTCTCAATACAATTCTGAAAATTATGTACTCTTTTCTTAGGCTTTTATAAACAACTTTCAAGCAGCCAAGGAAGCTCTTACTGAGGCAACTGTTCAAGCAGCAGAGAAAGCAGCCACAGGTGTAAAAGAGCTAGCAGAGCGTAGTTCCCGTTTGGCGCTAGATATCAATATTAAGGCACCTGTTGTGATAGTTCCTCAGTCGGCAATGTCTGCAAATGTCATAGTTGCCGACCTTGGTCTCATCACTGTGAAGAACCAATTCTTCATTGCTAAAACAAAAACACGATATAACCTCCCACCTGTTGTTGACTCTATGACGGTGAAATTGAGCGAACTAAAGTTGTACAGGTAACGGAGTGTCAAAGTACTTTTTAAATTCATGTAATTCTTTTGGGATACCTCAGTGGGACATTTTAAAGAAGACTAATTTGTTAATGGTTGGTGGTTGATGGATACAACATTATCTTGCAAAATTAAGTATTTAGTAAAAGCAATGAAAATGGATGGTTTAGAAATAGCAGTCTACACATCTTTGAACGGAAGCAATTATTTTTTTACAGAATGTTGTGTAGCATAGTAGACATGCATCCTTCACTACTTTCAGAGAGGTTATTATACCCATTTGTAAGTGGCTGTTTTGATGGTGTTTTCAAGATACACTTAGAGAAATTATCAAGTTGGATAGCTGTAAAGTGTTTGAAAATGGGCCTTGGTACAGGAGATGTTTGGGAGGAGTAAAGGGGATTTTCAAACACAGCTGAACAGCACTGAAGAGAGAAAGAATTGCTCTCCAATGGAGAGCGGTTAAGACATCATAACTTTCATTAAGTTAGTATGTTGTGTCTGATGTGTCGTCGTCTTGCCAGCAAAAGACATTCTGGCTGGTAGAGTAAGGCTTTAACTAGACATACTAGAGTAGTATCAAGACTGTTTTACAATGCTATTGAAAAAGATGGGGAAAACACAAACATGTTTTTGTTCATTAATATGTGTAAGTGAAGTAGGTTAAGCTGGGTGATTCTGTTTCTTTTCACAGATCATGCTATGAGCAGGATTCACTGCAAACTGAAGTACAGTTGCTGCAGCCACTCAATCTGGAAGTAGCTGTTGAACGAAATTTAGCTGCTGCATGGTATAATGAAGTTCCTGATATTGAAATATCTGGCCGACTCAAGCCTATGAATGTAAGCACTCATTTCTGAAAGCAGCTGTTAATATATCTGTGGAAAATGACTTCATTTTTCTCTCTGTAGAAGTCCAAGTTCCTTAGGTTATTTTTTATTTCAAGAAACATAGAGTGGATTTTGTAATTTTTTAGGGAAAAAGGAAGTGAAGAGTTTTCTAATCTAAGCTCCGTTTTCTGTCTGTGATACTGTAGTTAGATCTTCTACTATATGTTATTGCTGCTACTTAGAAATAAGTATGCTGTTAGCCTTCTTTTATGTCATTATCTTTCAAAGAATTATTGGAACGAATTGAAGTTTTTCATCAATCTGTTAATTAGCAGAATGATCACTTGATAAATTCATACCTGTGATAAGCATGAGTTAGTGCTTGTCCTTTAAAGTTAACATCAAAAACGGTGAACTTTTCAGTTGTATGAGGAAAATCATTTTGCCAGATTTTTAAATAAAACTAATAACCATTACTGTAAAGTACCTTGTAACTAAATTCAGGTAGCAATTTTGGTGAATGTAAGTCAAAATAGGCATGTGTGACTTCTAACGTTCAATTTCTAAATGGTAGCTTTGTAAAGACAGTTTCTGGACAAAACCAAAGTAATGTGTGAATGACTTCTGATTTCTAGAACTTAACTGAAAGAAGTTGGATGGATTTGAGAAAAATATTTTACTTCGTTCTTTGGTCTCTTAAACAGAGACTTAGGTTAGATTAATTTATCTGTGTGTTTGTAAACTTAGAGTTTAGTTTGTTTGGTTTTAGTCTTGTGAATGGAGTTATGAGTTTAATAATAATCTACTTTTTAAGCTAATTCTCAGTCAGGAAGACATTACCACAATATTGAGGACACTAAATGAAAATATAGGTGGAAGCTCTGGTGCATCAACTTCTTTACCGGATCAGAAAAATGCAACTAGCCATTGTAGTGATATGCATAGTACTTCACAGCAATCTGCAGGTAATGTTTGCTAAAATGATTTCTGTCCTAGTATTGTTATTACTTTCAATTTAATAATTATGTTTGAATTAACCTTTATGAAATTATGCCAGATTCAGTTGGTTTTAACAGTATGCCTCTGTTTTCTTGATATTGTGGTTTTATCTATAATTCAACAATAACAATAATGTGTAGGAGCAACTGGGCCATGGTAGTGAGTTTTGTAGTATGATATTAGCTCAGTCGGTAGAGCATGAGACTCTTAATCTCAGGGTCGTGGGTTCGAGCCCCACGTTGGGTGACTGAATTTCCTGCTCAGGCGGGGGGGTTGGACTAGATGATCTTCTAGGTCCCTTCCAACCCCTAATATCTATGAATCTATGAATATGTTGTAATGTAAGGACTGTTTTGTTCCACTGGCGCTAATGCATTGAGCACCATAAAGTCTGTCAGTTGGATTTGGTAACATCCCACCTTTGGAAAGCTGCTGTGTTACTCTTTCTCCTAAGTGTACTGGTTCTGTTGCTGTTGAGTTTTAGACCTGTTTGTCCTGTCATAATGATGGCATCCCTAAAAGTTGTTCCTATTCAGTAGGCATCCTTTTAATGACACACATAAAAAAAACCAGGTAAGGTTAAGAAAATAATCTTTTGTTGAACTCCTACTAAGTTTGAAATAAAGTGGCAAGATGAACAAAATAGTGATTAAACATATTTTCTCTACCATATAACATCAGGGGAAGCTGTATATTTTGTCTTTAAGATGGTAAAAATTGCATGTGGAATATTAAGCAAGAGTATTTTGGTTTTTCAAACACTGTGATTTTTTACCAAAAGTAATTACAGAGAGTATGATAAATATACGCTGTGAATGGATTATATATGGAGATAAAGAGAAGTAATTGTCTTTAAGTATTAGTGAGGATATTGGTTTTGGTTTGGGTTTTTCCTTATTTGCAATCAGGTAATTATCTTTTAATATTAAATATTTTTCTGGTTTCTGAAAGGCATAACTGTTGTGACATCAGCTGTGGTGGAACTTCATTCACCTATGAAAATAAGAACAACACTAAAACTGGACTTCAGATTCGACTCTCTGACTTTAGTATTATATAGTCCAAATTCAAAACAGGTAAATATAATTTCAGTTATAAAGAGAAGGAAACAGCTTTAAAGTTGCTTAGGGTCCTGAAAATCCTGATCGGGAATAGTTTAATTTATGAGCAGAGAAAGTGATTTTAGTTACACATAAAATTGCAGAGAGATTTTGAATTTTTATTACAGTATGAATGCGTTTATATTATGCATAATTTAAAATTTTAATATTTGTCAGAATTTCTGATTGAAAGTGTTGTAATATTTTAATGTAAACTTACAGTACTTTAGATTTTGAATGATTTTTCAGTAACTCGCTAAGCACAATGTAGTCATAAGAGGCAAAATTGAATTTCTTACTTTGCATATATTATACATTTTTAAACAGCAAACAAAACAAAATTGCATATGACAATTCTTCCTTTTAAATATTGTCTTCCTCTCATTAGTGCTTGCTTTAAAGATAATGAAAGGGTAAATTCAGTGTTCTCTATATGTTATTATTTTAATGGTCTTTTAAATTACCAGGGAGTTAAATTTATTATTCTTAGAAATCTGATAAGATAGAAAAAAGCTGTGTATCACAGTCTTGTTATATTTCTATTACCTGTAAGCAAATAAAAAAAAAATAATTATTTGATTTAAACAGGTTACAAATTTGGATCAGAGAGATGACCTTCTGAAACTTGCAGAGTTTAAGTTAGTTTTGATGTCAGCTGCTGTCAAAATGTTATCCGATGGTTCAGTGAATGCTTCAGTGAAGCTGGCAAACTGTACCTTAGATGATAAAAGACTGTCAATTCAGAAGGCTACACCAAGGTCTGTATTTTGACATATATTAACTGTTGGAGTTTAACTGTAATAGTTCTGGTATCATAGAATCATAGAATCATTTTGACTGGAGGAGACCTTCAAGATTTGTGTCCGTGGTTCTTCAAGTATGTGTTACTTACATGTGTAACTTGCATTTTGTTCCGTGTCATTCATGAGATCAGTATAAATGCTAGAAACAAACTTTAAATATTAAATTAACCAAATTTGAAATATGAAATTAAGAAATACATATAGAAAAAAACACACTTTCACCTTTAATAAATGTCTAAGTAAGACAATTTTTTTCCAATGAAGAGCAACAAACTTCAGTAAAGTATACTGCTTCTGATATGTAAACATGGAATTTTGTTGGTTTTGATGTTAGAAGTATGAACACCTTTGGACTCCCATACACTGGCAACTAGTTAGTTTTGAAGTTCTGTAGCATTTACGTTAATGTTTTATATAGGTAAAGTTTTAAAATGTTTGATATTTTACAATTCACCCTTGTTAATGTATTGCAGCTGGAGTGAAAATATTACATGTTTTTTTTGTATTTGTTACTAATTTTTTTTTGTTGTTGTCTCATTAAATGCTACCTTAATGGTCTTTCAGAATGGTGGAAATGAAACATGGATTTGAAAAGAAAGTTATGGTGGATATAAGCTATAAGCAAGGAAGAGATGGCACTGCTCTTGATGTGATTGTTCAGGAGATATACCTTTGTGCAAGCATGGAGTTTCTACTTACTGTTGCAGATATATTTCTAAAGGCTAATGCAGAAAGTGCTGCTGCACAGAGAAATCTCAAACAGTCATTACCTTTAAAGGAGCAAGGTATATGATGCAAATACTTCAAAATTTTTGTTTAACTATTCATTAAATTCTGTTTTTTTAATACTGTCTTAAAAATGACAATACTTTTATATTACTTCCTGTGTTTTGAGTATAGAACAATGTCTTTTAACCATTTATATTTCTTTCTTTGCATCATGGACATTGGCTCATGTCCTTTGGACTTTTTTTCTAAATGAAGCTTTGTGTTAAAGTAAATACCTTAAAATATTTGTCTAAAATAACACAAAATTGAAAGTACAATTACAGCTGGCACTAGCTAGGTTTGTTTTAGTTATCTTTGAAGTCATAATGATTATTAAAACCATCAGTTTTATCTTTCTTGAGATTAATGGAGCATATTATATAAATTATACTTAAATATCACAGATTTACAGCATAGTCAGGGTTAGAAGTGACTTCTAGAGATCATCTAGTCCAACCCCACTGCCAAAGCATGTTCACCAAGGGCAAGTCACACAGGAATGCATCCAGGGCATTTTGAATATCCCAGAGAATGAGACTCCACAACCTGTCTGGCAGTCTGTCACTCACAGTAAGGGAAGTTTTTTCTTGTTTAGTAGAATTTCTGTTCTACTTTGTGCTCATTGCACCTTGTCCTATTACGGGACACCACTGACTGGACCCATTCTCTTAACACCTGCCCTTTAGATACTTACAAACATTTATCCCCTCTCTTTTCTCCATGCTAAACAGGCCTGGTGGGTCTTTCAGCTTCTCTTATTAAGATAGGTGTTCCAGCCCTCGTATTATCTTTGTATAATCTGTTGGACTCTCTGCAGTAGTTGCCCATCTCTCTTGAACTGGGGAACCCAGAACTGGACCCAGTAATCCAGAAGTGGCCTCACTAGGGCAGAATACAGGGGCAGGCCAAATTCCCTCGACCTGCTTACTGGCCACACTCTTCTTAAAGCAGCCCAGGGGACCATTGACCTTCTTGGCCACAAGAACACATTGCTGGCTCATGATTAGCTTGTTGTCCACCAGGAGACCCAGATTCTTCTCTGCAGAGTTGCTTTCCAGCAGGACAACCCCCAACCTGTACTGGTACATGGGGCTATTCTTCACGAAGTGCAGTAGTCCACAGGTCACCTCATTTAATTTCATGATGTTTCTCCCTGTCCAACTGTCTAGCCTGTCCAGGTCTCTGGATGGCAGCACAGTCTGCTGGTGTGTCAGCCACTCCTCCCAGTTTAGTATCATCAGCAGACTTGTTGAGGGTGCTCTCTGTCCCTTCACCCAACTCATTGATGGTTATGTTGAATAAGACTGGACCCAGAACTGACCTCTGGGGAGCACAGCTGACTACAGGCTTCCAACTAGACTCTGAGCTGCTGAATATAAATTCAGCCTGCCAGATATTGCTGCCTACTAATGTCAGCATTTCACTTGTCCACTGATACACATTTCTCCCTATATCATGAGACAGACTTTTAGCTTGGGTCACCAATTTGCTCTTTCTAGGGCAGGATCTATACTGACATCAGATATTAGTTCATTAGAACATCAGAACAAAGCTTGGTTTCTTTTTCTTCCTTAAGTAATTTATATCAGGTTTGCAATTCAAATCAGGTCTGCAAAGCAAGTCCCTTTCTGTTTTTATTTTCTTTTTGTATCTGAAATATCTGAGTTGTGTCCACCCCAGCTAGACCTGCTGTAATTATTTAGTAGATGATAAAAATTTAAAAAAATTAGGAAGTCTTACATTAAAGTGCATTGGTACTGCAAACAGTTACATTAAGGACTAGTAATTACTGCATTATTGTCCTTTGGAAAATGTGTGCTTTGCCACTTCAGAGAACGGAAAATGTGACCAACATCATCTTAAGACCTCCCATAGCTGGCTGATGAAGTGATTTAGTGAACTTGTTACATTTGCTGGTATCAGAATTATATAATGTGTATGTATATATATGTATATATATATATATATTTGCTGGTATCAGTGGTGACACTGTTCTCATTTCGACAAACAAGCTTTGTGGAATCTTTTGTTGTATCTGAAAGTAATTAGAGCTTTAATGGTTTTGTATCTGCAATGATGAGTCTAGAAATAAGTCAGTTGCAGGGATCTGCAGGTTTTCTGACTCAAGTGATGATAGTTCTTATGACTAAACCTTTATTTTTTTTTTTTAGTAGATAGATGTAAATAATGACAGTTCAATCTTTAAACAATTAATGTAACTTAATTTTTTTATTTGAAGCACCTGTGCAGCCTGTATCTACAATGGAGATAAACATTGTTGTTAAAAATCCTGAGATTGTGTTTGTGGCCGATTTAACAAGAAGTGATGCTCCTGCATTGGTGGTTACAACACAGTGTGAGATCTTCATTAAAAATAGCCCTGAAAGGTATAGCATGACAGCTGCTGTTAAAGAGATACAAATGAAAGCATGCCCATTTCTTCCAGAAAAAAGGAAAGGGAACATTACTACGGTGAGTTTGGAAACTTCCAGCTTGTATTTATAAAGTGCTGTGTAACTTAGACTGCTAGAAAGCAAGGAATTCCTGAAGCTTTTAACATTGGAATGTATATCACAGACAAAGCAGTAAAATTTTGTGGCTAACTCTGTTGATTCATAGAATCATAGAATGTTAGGTTGAAAGGGACCTAGAAAGATCATCTAGTCCAACCTCCCAGCCAGAGCATGATCGGGATAACCTAGATGGGTTCACACAGGAATGTGTCCAGGCAGGTTTTGAATGTCTCCAGAGAAGGAGACTCGAGAACTTTCCTGGGCAGCCCATTCCAGAGCTCTGTCACACTCACTTTGAAAAAGTTTTTCCTTGTGTACGCTAAACCACTTGTGCCTCTCCTCATAAGAGAGATGCTGAACTCCCTCAATATGGTATTATGTTACCTTAATGGTAACAGTTCCATAATGGTAACAGTTCTGTTTGGTACCTTTCATGTGTAATAATTTTAAAGTAAATGATTTTTAAAAGTTGGGGTGTTGTTTTTTTCTCTATTTAATATGTGCTTTTACTCTTTTCTATAGGTATTACAGCCTTGTGACTTCTTCTTTGAAATGAAACAGTCAGGTAGTAATCCGCAGACAGCTGATCTAACGATTAAATCTCTAACAATAAAAGTAGGTTGACTTCTACTGTGTTTTTAGTTCTGTGTTTCCTTCTCAGAAGACTTTGAAATTGATTGTTCAATAGGTTTCTTAAGAAAAATAAATGACTGTTGTTTCTATTCATAGGTCACCTACCAGTTTTGCATGTGAAAACAAAACCAAAGTGCAAGATTTGAAGTGTTCAGATAGTATTGCATGACGTAGTTTAGAAAGCTGCCACCTGGAAGAAAGGCAGGAGTTGAAAATCTTAATAGGTTGAACAGTAGCTTGTGGAAGGGAATGAGTTTTGAAACAGGAGTCCTGTAGAAAACAGATTTATTTATTTTTTTTAGTGTAACATATTTTTACTGTCTAAAATTAACTGTTTCCTATACTTCTTCTTACTTCCAATTATTCCAACTTCTTATTTATAGGTTTCACCAATAATTATAAACACAGTAATTACTATTACATCAGCCCTTTATCAAACTGCAGAAACAACAGAAGAAGAGATAAGTCAAATTCCTCCAGACTTGTGGAATAAAAAAGATATAAAAAATCTAAAAATGTGGTTTCTGGAAGAGTCTAATGAAAATGAAGATACAAATCCTACTGCTGAACTAATTCCCAAAGGAGAGTCATTGAAAATGAATATAGAATCTGTTTTTCTAACACTTGAAGCTGGGGTTGGACACCGAACTGTACCAATGCTTTTAGCCAAGTCCTCATTCCTTGGAGAAGTCAAAAACTGGAGTTCTCTAATCAATGTTCGGTCTCATCTTGAGCTAGAGGTAAGGAATACTACATAAGAAGATTTAATGAAGATATCAAGCCTGTTATATTTAGAAAATATAAATTAAAAAAAATTAGTATTTTACTAAAATGGTGATATATATTGCAGGAGCAGGACAGGAAAGACATGTTACAGTAGTTAAAATGAAAATCTGATGATTTGTTGAAATTTATTAATGTCAGTAACTGGTCTTATCAACCTCACATTTATGCTTGTATTAAGTTTCCAAAGATGCATTTCATCAGTATTAAATTTTGGAGTAACAACTGGATAAAACTCTTCAACTATTTCAATTTGAAATTACAGAAGAATATATTAATTTGTAATGTCTAGAAAATACGAAATGGTGCCAATGCTGTACATAAGCTGTCCAGACTAGATCATATTTTGAAATTACTGACATAAAATTCAGTGGCTGTAGTAGGTAGATTCTTCCACTTCTATAGTGCTTTAGACTTGCTGTACCTACAGTGTAAGCTACTATTATACTTTAAGTGACACACCACAGAATCACAAAATGACAAAATGTTAGGGATTGGAAGGGACCTAGAAGATCATCTAGTCCAACCCCCCTGCCAGAGCAGGATCACCTAGACTAAGT
>JAABNV010018460.1:0-31776 GCA_033439845.1 Ispidina picta | reverse complement strand
AGGGTGCTCTCTATCCCTTCATCCAGGTCATTGATGAATATATTGAATAAGACTGGACCCAGCACTGACCCTTGGGGAACGCCACTAGCTAGACTCAGCTCTACTGACCACAACTCTCTGGACTCTGTCCTTTAGTCACTTCCCAATCCACCTTACTGCACAATCACTCAATCCACACTTCTGAAGCTTGGCTGTGAGGATCCCATTTGGAGACAGTATCAAAAGCCTTGCTGAAGTCAAGGAATACTACATCCACTGCCCTCCCCTCATCCATCCATCTAATTATGTCATCATAAAAGGGTATCAGATTAGTCAAACATGACTTCCCCTTACTGTATCCCTGTTGACTATTTGTGATACGCCTTCTTTCCTCCAGATGCTTAGAGATGGCAGCACCATCTATAACTTATTTGGAAGTGGGTCTTTACTTAGCTGCCTCATTTATTTCTCTGATGCATTTGACTCATCTTATGTTGGAAGCTAAAGTGCAATGAGATTATAAATCTTGTATATTACCCACGTATGAAATATTCTTGTAAATCAGAATTATAGGTATTTTTAAATCTTTAGAGCTTTCATTAATATAACTGTATTATGTAGTTTCCTAATTGTCTTTCTTTTCGATAGGTGCATTATTTTAATGAGATGTTTGGGGTGTGGGAACCTTTGCTTGAACCACTAGAAGTCGAGAAGTCTGATTTTTTCAAACCATGGATTCTTGAAATCAAGGTATATTTTTCCAAAGTTGGACTCAAACATTCCATTTCAGTACCTTAGAAGCAACATATGGTCCATACCTTTCACTGATAAGACTAATCTAAGAATTTTGACTCACAGATCCGTTAAATAATACTGTCTTTCAGATAGCAAGAAGATTTTATTCGCATTGTGCTAGATAATCATAATGGCTTTATATCAGTTTCTCTAAAGTTGGGCTTTGTGCTAATGATGGCTTCAGTGACTTTGGAAAGTCCACTTGTCACTGTAGGAATAGTGCTCATATGACTTCAGTTTTGTCTTTCAGAAGGAAATGTTCTAGGTTCTGGTCTCAAAGTAGATAAGCATTTATCTAAGGAAGGAAATTTTTTTTTTTTTTTCTTATCTGTTTTATTGTATTATTTTGTCTTTTCTGATATTTTCAGAACTTAATACGTATTTTTAACCTGAGAGGATGCTCAGTATATAAAAATAGTCCTATTTCCTAGGACTATTTTTTCCTATTATCAAAAACTTTCTGCAGTAAAGATCTCTGAAGGGTGAAGGTTAAGGACTGAAATACTGCAATTAAGACATTGGAATTAAAAATATTCCTAAGAATTTTCCAGAACTGTATGAGACCTAATGTGTGAGAAAAATAGATGAGTCAAACCTCATATCTTCTTGCCAAGATTTGAAATATAACACCTGGAAATGCATAATTTTCAAGAATGTAGAAGGCCAGTAAAAAATATTCTGTATAACTTTTATATTTTTCCTTTCAAATAAATCAAACAAACTTCTTTTTTTTAATTTTTTTTTTTTCTTGTTTGGAAACATATGAGACAATTTGGGTTAGTCTTTTAGGAAAAGGAAGTTAATGTATTTTTACACAGTGTTATTTATGTTAAGATGAATGTATTCACATAGCATTTACTGGGTATGTTAGTAAATACATAAGTATATGTTATTTTTTAGTAATTTTAGCTGCAGGTTTTGGAATTTCATTGACTTCTGAAATATATCTTTTGCCGCGCCTTCTTTACTCTCTCTTTATTTGAGAATAAAAACATGATCAAAAAAAGAGAACTATGACAACACATACAAGTAGGAAAGGGAGAGAGAAAGTTATGAGGTGAAACTTACTTCAGCATATAGAGTGGCCAGATAAGAGTTCTTTGAAAATCTTCTTTCAGATGAAGAAGAAAGCTAAAAAAGCATTGGTTGAATCAGATGCAGAAGAAGAAAACTACAAAGTTCCAGAATATAAAACAGTAATAAATGTTTCCTCTAAAGACCAGCTAAACATTACATTATCCAAATGTGGACTGCAGATGTTGAGTAACTTGGGCACGGTAAGAAAGAATGCTAACTATACAGAGTCAGAATTGTTAAATGAGTGTTTACACTGAGCATCTTGATGTTCAGTGTGTTTGTGATTTATATCTATACTTTACTTTCTAGGCATTTGCTGAAGCAGCTAGTCAAACTTCAGACATCTTCAAAAAAGACCGAGCACCATTTGTAGTAAGGAATTCTTTAGGACTTCCCATCACTGTCACACCTAGTGATTCCTTTAGTGTCCTTAATGTTGAATTTGGAGCAAAACTATTTCATTTAAGAGATGGAGACAATTTAAATATGGAATTTGTCAGAACTAAAAATGAGAGTGACCAGTTCACAGCAATGACAACTCTGAGTAGCAAGAGGTTTTACATTCAAATCTGTAAGTTCCCAATTTAATACATCTTCTGGTTTTGTAAACACTGCATGGTGCATAATACTGCATTCTGTACAGGTCAATAAGTATTGGGGGACATTGTAACATGGGAGTATTTTAGATTATAGTTGCATGTCAGTTTCTGAAATACTGCTTCACAGCTAAAAGTTACATATATCACGCATATTACTGTTTTTAGCATAAATTTTCTACAATGATAATTTAGGTAACTAGTTTTTATTGTGTATTTCTAATGCAATTACATATTTTTGTTAGTAAACAATTACTTCTTGTAAACATGTCTGTTTAGGAACTAATTTTATTTGCAGTGGCAAAACTCTCTTAAATATTTAATTATGGATTCCTTTATTTTTCATGTGGTGAAAAAAAGAATCATTTTTTCAATGCACTGCAAGTTTGGCATGTTAAAAGTGATGGTTGTACTTTTTCAGCTACATGTTTTGTTATTTTTCATAGTTTGAATGATACAGAAAATTCTGTTGAATATACATTTCTCTCTTTCATGTGCATCTTAGTGTTCCTTGTTAGTCTTTAATCTATCATCTTGTAAATTCTAGGTCCACATAATCATTCCACTGTGGAAAAGATTCCTTTGACAAAAGTGGGTCGCTGTATTTACAGAGTGAGACATGAGGAATCGGGTGTTGAAAGGTCCATTGTCTGCCAAATTGATACTGTTGAAGGAAGCAAGATGATAACTATTCGCTCTCCTATTCAGGTTATTCTATTTCCAAACACTATAATTTCATTATTATTCTAATTTTTAATTAACGAAAGTGTTCCTATAATCTTTAAGTAAATGCTTTAATAAAGGTATTTAAACTTAACTGAACAATTAATATAACTTTGCTGTTGTGTATTATAAGGCAATTGAGGAGATATTTTCAAGAATAAAAAGCTTTTTCAAAGTGTCAAAGATGAGGTGGAGTGGTGGTGGAAATGGACCAGATTTAGATAAGGTTAATTCATCACTAATGTTTTCTAATACTAATTTCAGTCTGAAGTATTTGAGTTGTCTGAAGTGATCGAACCTTCCTTAAGCTTACCTTTGTTCTGCAGGGTTATCCTTCTGTTAGAGTATTTCTTCTTCTTTATCCTATACCACAGGTACATGCTTTTCAAGTCAGCTGAAGAGTGAGCTTTTTGAGCATGTACCTTTTTTGATTTAATAGTAATTTTGATAGACTTTATATAGTGTACAAGTACAGGGATTGACCATATATTAGTGCTTTATAGTGCTTTTACTTCCCTCATGTTTTCTGTCAAGAGGGTGTGTGGGTCAAAATCCATGTGTCTGCTGCATTTTTGTAATTTTCTTTGGAGAGTTCTTCTATAATTCAGATCTACTTGTCTTTGCTTTTACTACCTTTTGTTTCTCCTTTTAAAGACTTTTACAGCTAATGTATTAAACTTAATTAAAATATAGAGTTAAACTGCACAACCATCTAAGGGTATTTGCTGGTATCAGAGAAATCTTTAGAAATGTCTGACCTTGAAAGGTAAATGAGTAAGGTGATGTCATGGTTTAGGGTCAGGACAGCCCACTAGACCTATAACAGATGCTCTTTGTTAATCCCCTCCCTCCACAAAGAGGTAAATTAAATAAGAAAGGGAGAGAGACTTACTGATTAGAAAAGGACACTAGATCAACTTCAATGAAAATGATAATAATATTAGTAAAATGGAATATATGCATATATATACAAAAACCCAGAACTGAACCCAACTCCCTTGACAGCAGTTACATCACGGTCACCACTGATACTGTGGAGCAGGCACTGGGAGAGTCCTAGACTGGGCCCTGTGCCAGATTGGAGCTGTGTTCAGGAGCTGGATTCTGGTACCAGATGCAAGAACACACAAATTAGGATGGAAGGCCAGCCAGTCTTTCTCAAGTGATGGCCATAGAAGAAGTGAGCAAGAAACTAGAATAGCTGAGCCCTTGTGATCCCTCACCTTTACACTGAATATGACATGTATGGGCTGGAATCCCTTGTTGGTCAGTTCAGGGTCACCTATCCTGCCTGCTCCTCCCTGCAAATGTAGCCTTTTACTTTCTCCACCTCCCAGTGTGTTACACAAGATCCAGCAGTGACCTTGGTCTGCATTCCAAACCTTGGTAATAACTCTAACCATAGGGTGTTACCACTGCTAGATGCAGATATCGCCTGTGACAACAGGCTGCTGACTTCAGCCAGTGCAGTTAGTTAGAAGAACTGAGCCGAAAAGTAAAATCACTGGACAGAATTAGTGCTGTTCTCACTCAAACCAGCGCAGGTGAGCTATGAAAACGTTCTTATTTTCTGCTCTACTGGGTTCAGAAGACTTATATTTTCATTTGTTCCTGACATATGTTGCTAATGTGTCTTTTATTTCACATAGATAAGGAATCATTTTTCAATTCCATTAAATATTTTTGAGGAAGGAAGATGCTTAGGGACTGCTTCACCAGAAAATGAATTCAACATACCGTTGTCCTCTTACAGGTACTTTATTGCATTTTTCTTCTATCATGGAATATGCCTATACATTGTTAATGATAATATCCATAAAATTACACAAAAGAAGTATAACAATTGTTTACCTTTGCTACCTGTTATTGTAGTTAATACTGTATTAACACTCGAGTAGGATCTTATCCAATCATCTAGTCTGAGTTAAACAGGATACTATTTAATTATTGAATTGGAAACCTTTTGAAATCCATTTTGCTGAACTTAAATTATCAAAATTACTTTAAGAATCTGAGCCCAGGTTCTTCTGTAAGATCGTGATCTTTACCCACACAGTACAGATGTTTTTAGTGAAGTCATGTTTAGTGATTTACTTTTTATTTGCATGTTTAAAGGCTTCTTTAGATTTTTGTGGTTCTAAAATAAAAAAAAGGTGTACAATTAAACTCTATCATTTATATAGAAAAAGACTTGGCAACATTAGAAAGACCTGTCTTCCTGCATAGCTATACTATTTGCACTTTCAAGCCAATATCCACTTAAAACTGCATTAAGTTTGTATGTACCATTTTTAGCTGAATTGTCATCAGCTTTTAGGCAGGTAAGTTTGCTTTGATTTCTGTGATTACAGATAGTTTTTCCTCCTGCTTTCCCCCAGTCACTCTTCCTATCTTTTTTTAAGTCAGCTGTGTATCTTCTTTGTTAAATACATTACCTACAGTAAAGTGTAACTTAAGTTCATTAATACTTCTATCTGTTTTTATTTACTAAGGTTAGTGACATTCTGATTCATTGCACTGATACAGGGGTGCGTTCCACTAGGCAGTCAGGACATGTTTACTAAGAAAAATCCTCTGTCAAGGAGCAGCTTATTGAATTAAAGCATTTATCTTACAAAAGCCACCTGTGTAAACTATGAAATTGATGCTTATAGGTCTGGAAAGACATTGTACAGATTTGTCATAGGGATGAATTCTTTATCCAGACCTTTTGCTTGGAAAGGGAATGTAACAGCACTTGGAAGAGAATTTAGTATCCTCTTCTTAAGAATCTCCAGAAGTCCCTTCTTTGCAAGAGAAGTGTGTGGAGGTGTGGAACAAAAACCACCAACTGGTACAATTCTTTGAACTTTTGTTACGCAGACCACCTTTTGCTTGCTCCCTTAAGCAAGGTCTAGGCAGACAATGAGTTACTCTCAGAAATCTTCCAAAATCCAAGTAGTACTGGAATGTTAGTGTTGCGTAGTACTTTTTCATAATGCAAAATTCAATCTTATTTTGATTGTTTCTAAAACATTTTATTTACAGATCTATCCTGAGTTTGCAACCACTAGCCAATGAAAATGGAGTGGATAGAGAGTATGATATGTGTGAAGGAATTACATTTGAAGAAATTATGAAAAATGTTGACAGTTTATTACAAAGGAAGTGCCAGTCTATGAGGTCAAGTAACCACTCACTTGTCATCAATATTGTTCCTGTAAAAGACATGTTGATATCTTCATTATGTGCAGAAGATCAATGGGATTTTCCATATGTTGTTCATTTATGGCCGCCTGTTCTTCTCCGCAATCTTCTTCCTTATCAAATAACTTACTCTGTAGAGGTAATTCTTAAATGTTTTGTTTTGTGGTGTTTTCCACCTATGATAAGAAAGTTGACTATCTGTTTGAAATATATTTATAAATGCATACTAAAAGAAGCTTTCTGGTAAGAGCATTTGTGGAGCAAGTTACTGATCTTGTAAGGGCAAGTTTGTATCTACAGAAAGGAAAGACTACTAGAATATGAGATGTCATACTCTAGATATATATTCAAACACTACAAATAATTTTTCCTGTGAATTATGACTGACTCAAGTGAAGTAAGGGGGTCAGCATGCAGTTGCTTTTTATGTTCTGTCACATACTTTGCAGTAGCATGCATTTAATGAATTCTCACAGGTCTGCCTTTTTGACAGATTTTGGCTTGAATTGCAGCCTACTGCCAGACTTCATATTCTGTTCAGGTTACATTAAATTTTTAGGTGCACTTTTACTGTTAATAAGCATTAATTCCAGTGCCAGATGAGAGCCAGTCTTGAGTACTTCATGTATTTTAATTTGGTGACTTTTTTTTTTTTAGTGTGTGCAAAATATTGATGACCATGAATACACTTTTCTGTAAAAAATTGTCTTAAGATTGAAATTTAAGAATGTCACCTAGTTTAATAGCATAATGAGCATTTTTAAATTTTGCCTAAACTTGTATCTTAATTTTTAAAGTTACCTAGAAAATAAAAGTTGATATTAATTTTGACTGCGACTCATGTAAATGTACACTGATTTGTTTGTTTTTAAGGGAAATGGGAACAAGTGTGACACTCTTCAAGAAGGATGTTCAGCCCAGATTCATAATGCAGTCTTGGATCAAACAAAACTAGATTTACAGTTGCTTAACTATCTTGATCAAAATTGGAAAAGTGAGTACCTCATTAAAAGCAATCTCCCCGATATAATCTTCATCACCTTTTACTGCATCACAGAGTTGGATAAGACTGAACTGGATATTGCCGTCCATGTGACCTACACAACTGGGCAGATGGTTATAGCAATTCACAGTCCCTACTGGATGGTGAACAAAACAGGTCGAATGCTGCAGTACAAAGCTGATGGTATTCACCGCAAGCATCCTCCGGATTACAAAAAGCCGCTCCTTTTTTCTTTCCAGCCCAAAAACTTCTTCCAAAATAACAAGGTACTATATTTTATAAAACTGACATCTCTGAACTATCCCTTTGTTGTTGCCTGAAAGCATTTTTATATTTTGAAAGTTGTCTACATTGTGCTGTGCTCTATAAAGTGCATGAAACCTGTGCTGTCGTCAACTGAAGAGAGTAATTTAAATCAGTGTGGTATTAGATATGCTTGAGATGGGAAATTTACATTGTAAAATTGTTGTTAAGAGATTCTTACCTTTGAGAGGCATAAAATTCAATGGGAAGTTGTTTCTAAATAAATTTCCTTTACTCTATTTAAACTGTATCAGTCAAGGTCATTATTTCAAATAAGACATAGAAGTTATGTAAGCAATGTAAAGCCGTGGTACTTGAAAAATGAGTGCTACTTGAAAAATTGAATTCTTGCAGTAAGATAGTGTTGAGATGCAGTTTACCATTTGAGCCTGCTATGTGAGGGTTTTTTTTAATGCTGAAGATTACGGATGGATGAATGATATGAGATTACACCACTATGATGATTTATTTGCCTTTGAGATTTTAATTGTGTTAAGTTTTTGAAAGTATTCTTAGCTGCTTCCTCTAGCACATCTTAAAATACTTAGTCCACATAGCTTATGACTAAGGGTGGTAAGAAAATACCTGAGAAATGCTGGCAATTGTTATGTCTTCACTTTCTGATAGAAACAGCAGTATCTCTAACATGCACTTATGTTTATATATGCATGCATATATTTGAAATGTTGACAGCATCTGTGAATTGAAAATTGGTTTGGTGTGCTTCTTTGTAGGTGCAGCTTATGGTAACTGACAGTGAACTTTCTGATCAGTTTTCTCTGGACACTGTTGGAAGTCATGGTTCTGTGAAATGCAAGAGTCATAAAAAAGAATATCAAGTGAGTTAAATGTATCTTTCAAATTTAACTTCAGGAGATATAAATGAGGTAAGAAGAACAAAGTGGTTCTAACAATGTCTTTTCATTGACAGGTTGGTGTCACCATAGACAACAGCAGTTTTAATATTACTAGAATTGTAACTTTCACTCCATTTTTTATGATCTCAAATAGAAGCAAATACACTTTGGAGGTAGCTGAAGAAGGCAAGGAAAAGTGGATTCCTATTGTTTTGCAACAGGTAAACTTATAAAGGAAGCAATTCTGAAGTTTTTATCTAAGGAAAAAAAATTAAACAATTTGAACACTCAGTGATGGAAAATATGAGCCATGCATTGTGCTACATTTCCTGTGTCCTCTTGCCTTTTTTTTCAGTGTTGCTTTGATGCATCCTGTAAAGCTGGTTTACATAGTAATTGGAATGTTTTCTGTTACCTGCATCATAAATAGTATGAGAAAGACATGCACTGTTACTGTATTATCTCTGTGATACTGAAACTTGTGTTCAGATTTTGCAGTAGTATCTCATAGAGTGGTTTGGCTGATGCAGTACATGTCATGCTACTTTCATAGAAGAAGAAATTTTGCTTCTAGAAATTTTCATTTCTAGAAATTTCATTTCTAGAGAGGAGTCACTGACCTCTAGGCCAAGTGGTATGGAAATGCCTTTTGACCATTTTTCTATGTTGCAGAGATCTAGAAAGTTGCAGGCTGGGCATGCAGCTTGGATCCTTGTGCTGCAGTATCCCATAATTACTTTCTGTATGTGTTTTGAGGCCATCATGCTTTCCTTCAGGACATGCAGAAAAAGCAGTGCCTGTTTAATATAGTGTTGGGAGTCTGGTGAAAGCTGAAAGTGATGACACTAGATTCTGGGAAGAGTGGAATCTCCCTTCCCTTCCCATGAGTCTTGGAGAGAGCAAAACAGAATGTTTAGTCTAACAGAGTGCATTTTATCTCTAATTATTATGGCAGAAAAAAAGCATTTAAGTACAATTATTTCAAATACTACTTTGCTTGCTTTTTGATGTTATTGTTCTGTTGTGATTTTTCTCAAGTGTAGACAATGATGTTGAGATATTTAAACAATTAAATCAGTTTGGTGTCCCATAATGTTTATCAATATTTTGAAAAATGTTTGGGTTTACCCAATAATAGGCTGTTTGCCATAAGCCTACACATTTGTTCTGTTTCCTCATATTCTTGATCATCATTGTAGTTCATAAATAAAGCTCTGAAATGACAAGGTCCATGTATTGTGACATGTACCACATAATCTGTCTTCTCATTCTGAGGAAATCTAGTCAGATTTTATAACTTTTTGGTGTTTTGTGTTTTATATTTGATATAAAGTTGTTCTTAGAATAATTTGAATAATTCAGTATTCAAACACCATTTCCTCCAGGCTCAACATCAGTGTATCCCAAAGAGCAGGAAAATCTAGTAAGAGAGTTAGGAGACCTGCACAGTTGAGCAGGCAGTAATGGGACAAACTGAAACTGAAGAGGGAAATATATATAATATGGAAGGAGGGACAGGCCACTTGGGAAGAATACAGGGAGGTTGTCAAAGGATGCAGGGATGCAACATGGAAAGCTAAGGCCTCCTTTAAACTAAAGCTAGCAAGAGAGGTCAAGGATAGCAAGAAAAGTTTCTACAAGTATTTGGAGGCAAAAAGAAGCCTAGAGGTAATGTGGGCCCTCTACTGGATGAAGTGGGTGCCCTGATGACTGAGGACATAGAGAAGGCTGAGTTACTGAATGCCACATTCACCTCGGGTTTTACATCTAAGGTCAGCTACCAGGAGTCCCAGGTCTACAAGACCACAGAGGAATTCTGGAGGGAGGAAGTTTTTTCCTCAATTGAAGAGTCTTGGGTTAGAGACCAATTGAGCAAACAGGACATCCACAAGTCTATGGGCCCTGATGGGATACACCCATGAGTGATGAGGGAGATGGCAGAGGTTATTGCCAGGCAACTGTCCATCATTTTTGATAGGTCCTGGAGAACAGGAGAGTATCCTGAGGACTGGAAAAAGGCTAGTGTTGTTCCAGTCTTCAAAAAGGGCAAAAAGGAGGACCCGGGTAACTACAGGCCCGTCAGCCTCACCTCCAGCCCAGAATGTTGTAGTCAGTGGAGCAGAGTCTGGCTGGAGGCCTGTGACTAGTGGAGTCCCCCAAGGGTCAGTGCTGGGTCCAGTCTTATTCAATATATTCATCAATGACCTGGATGAAGGGATAGAGAGCACCCTCAGCAAGTTTGCTGATGATGACACCAAACTGGGAGGAGTGGCTGACTCAGCAGCAGGCTGTGCTGCCATTCAGAGAGACCTGGACAGACTGGAGAGCTGGGCAGGGAGAGAGATTTAGTGAAATTTACCAAGAGCAAGTATAGCGCCCTTCATCTGGGGAAGAACAACCCCATGTATCAGTACAGGCTGGGGCTGATCTATTGGAGAGCAGCTCTGGAGAAAGAGATCTGGGGGTCCTGGTGGACAGGGGGATGGTCATGATCCAACAATGCACCCTTGCTTTGGCCAAGAAGGCCAGTGGCTTCCTGGGATGCATTTTGAGGAGTGTGGCCAGCACGTCAAGGGAGGTTCTTCTCTCCCTCTGCTCTGCACTGGTGAGGCCCTACCTGGAATACTGTGTCCAGTTCTGGGCACCCCAGTTCAAGAAAGACAGAGAACTACTGGACAGATTCCAGCACAGGGCCACCAAGATGATTAAGGGAGTGAAGCATCTCCCTTCTGAGGAGAGGCTGAGAGAGCTGGGGCTCTTTAGCCTTGAGGAGACTGAGGGGGGACCTCATCAAAGTCTATCAATATGTTAAGGGTGAGTGTAGGGAGGATGGAGCCACACTCTTCTCAATGTCATCCAGTGACAGGACAAGAGGCAATGGGAGTAAGTGGAGCATAAGAGTTTTAGGGTAAATACAAGGAAATATTTTTTCACAGTGAGGGTGACAGAGCTCTGGAATGGGCTGCCCAGAGAGGTTGTGGAGTCTCCTTCTCTGGAGACATTCAAGACCTGCCTGGATCTGTTCCTGGGTGACTTAGTCTAGGTGATCCTGCTCTGGCAGGGGGGTTGGACTTGATCTTCTAGGCCTCTTCTGAACACTAACATTCTGTGATTCTTTGAGCTTTAGAAATTTTATGAAAAAACTATTAAAAGGTAGTAGTTTTGTAAGTTCCAATACATTGCTACATATAGAGTCTGTCGTTTGCCTGTGTGAGCTGTTTAATTGAGCTGCTTGCAGAATTCTCTAGCTCATCTGACAAGCATCATTGTTTTTCAGGTGTTTAATAGTGTATTAATTGATCTTCATCTCCTTTCAGTTGTCATGTATCAAAGGAAGGCTTCATAGATTGTAGATAACTGCTAGTACCTTTTGAAAGATTACGTATCGAGCTGCAGAAGTTACACAGGAATATGCATCCCATCCTAATTTATTCCGGATTTCACTCCCAACATCGCTTGTCTTTCCACATTGTGTCAATCTTTTCCCATTTGATAAGCAGTCTCTAAAAATCTGTGTTGTTACAGTTAAGTCCGCTAAGGTGCTCCTTTGTAATCCAGTGCATCAGTTCATTATGTTACCTCTTCCAGATCTAGATGGCATCGGCCACTATTGGTATGTCTTTGGGCATCCAGGGCAGATTTCCAGGAACAAGATGCCATCTGATCCTGTTCTTGAGATATGGAACTCTGCTATCCAGCTAATCCAGTTTTTTTTAAATCATTATTATTTTTTTGTAAAAAAAAAAAAAATAATGCCTGTGGTTTTTTGAATATTTCTCACTTCAGTTTTTTTTTTCCATTGGCTTGATGTTTTAAAAAAACACAACTAGCTTGTTGAAATGTTAATTCATATCTCAGTTTGCTCTCCTCTCTCCCTATTATGTTTTGTCATTTCAAGTTCAGCAAAGTCCCTCCTGCTGCTCTTCTTTTTTTCAGCCATTGCTCTCTTTAGTGATAGCATGTCTTCTCAAGTCAAAAATAAATCCTTGTGTAGCACCCATCTTCTCTTGGACTTGTTCCCTGCCTGAAAAGCATTCAGTCTATCAGAAACTTTATTACTACTTGTAAAAAAATCCATTTTTCTCCAAAGGCTATAATAGAAGTTGATGGATGATGACTAAACATCCTTGACATGAAATAGTTGCCAAGGACAGTCCTTCAAACTAGGTATAGTGCAAAACAGTTGATCATCATCCTTAGAGAAAGGAAGAAGAAATGAAGATAAAACAAACATACATTGTGGAAGACTGTACTTGAGACTACTACTAAATTAAGATTAAAGATCCTATTACGGAATGGAGATTGTTGCATATCTAGTCACGCTCTTAGCAAGTGTGTAGCAAAACAACTAGAAGCTATAATTTTGTGACACATTCTGGGCTAAAATACTAAAATAATACGTAAAATATATAAACTATAATTTTGTGACACATTCTGGGCTAAAATAAAGCTAAAATATTTTAAAATATTATTCTATACCTTCTAACCTAAATCTTGTTTAGCCAATTCTTTTTACTTGTGTTTGATTTTATACTTTAATTACTGTTGACTGATTCTCTTGAATTTCTTTTGAGCTTGCTTAATTTCCATGTTGAGATTTATTTGCTGTTTTATATGCTACTTTAGAATACAGTTTAAATTTCTTTTGTCTGCAGGACACAATGATGTAGATTAAACCCTTCAATTTTGCTGTTTAACTATATGTTTTTTCCTTTGTCTTCCTGCTTCCTGTGGTGTGAGAAACAATGGGAAAGGGAACTTAGTGGCATGGTAAGTTGGTGAACTCGTCTTTCACCACTGAAGATTTAAGTCTAGGAGTTGGATGCAATTATATATAAACATCTGATTTCTTGATCTGTGTTGGAGAAGGATGCTCCTGAAATGTAGGTGTTGCAGGTGAACAGTTTGAAAAATGGGAGGAGTAATCTCTCTAGGAAAACAGCTTTTGCTGTTTGAGATTTATGGTTAATCCTATCTGGTTCTTCTGGCAGGACTCTCTTAATTAGTAGGAAGCTTTCATTAGTTACAATTAAAACTTTTGTCTTTACTGCCTTGTTGTCTTATCCATTTGGTATGTAAATCATTGAAGAGAGTGTCTGTGGGATTTGTACACCTGGCATGGCTGTGATTTCAGTTGTGGATGTGAGTAGTAGAACATGGTCTCTGATTTAGCTGCCTAATGCTTCATGCTCGATTTGTTTTTTTAATACCCATGTGTGTGTATATATATATATGTGTGTGTGTGTATGTATGTCTATGTGTGATTTTATATATGTGTTTATATAAGTGTGTGTTCTAGAAGAACAGCTGGTATGCTGATATACTGTGTACTTCAGTTGTTATGGGGTGTGTTTATGCTGATATCCTTTTTTGTCAATGCTTGTCAATATAAGATTGATTTGTAATTTATACGTTTTTTGCAAGAAGTCTGTTCATGAAAGAGCAGCTATGTCTTTGTGTTTGGTTTGTTTTTTTAGCAAGCTTGGATATTTCAGTGTTTTAGACATGCTCATCTCTATACTCTGGATTTCATGTGTTATCTATTTTAAATCTACTTCATGTAACTATAAGGTCTTACTGTTTTCACTTTTAGCTTCATAACTCCTTGGTTTCTTCACTGTAGTCTGAATTATTTCTGACTTCCTTTCAATTTATTGTGTTCAGGTAAGTAATTACTTCCAGGTTTTTTAATATAGTTCTAATCCAACTCACTACAATTTTGGGTAGAATTTTAGTAGGTGAAATTCAAGATAAAGTGAAAGTTGTTTAACATATAGCTTTTTTTCATTTATTATTAAATGCTAGTTTTTGGGTTTGATTTTTTTTTCTTAGTGCATTCCCTTTTGGCCTGAAAATGATGCCAACAAACTGCTTGTTAGAGTTGAAAATTCTGATCTCCCTCCAAAGAAGATAGATTTTGATAAGCAAGAAAACTGTCTGCTACTGCATTTGGACAACAAGGTAAGTGCATGAGTTTTGAAATAAGGTAAAATTGCATGAATAACGTGTTGCCAGTCTTCAAACTTTCTGTTTTCCCATACAATCAAGTACTGAAGAACCTTAACTGGGGAAAAGATTATGTATCTGCAAATGTATTATTCTTATGTGCTCATACTTACTCCTTCCTGTGTGTGTACCAGCAGGTGTTCTTTAAATGCTTCACTGTGAAGTGGATCTATAGAAGCTGAAACAGAGAATTCTTTGCTAGTGTTCTCTAGCTGAGGCTGAGGATTTACATTAGTTCTAAAGTAACACTAAGTTATTCTGAAAAATAACTTTAACTCCACTAAATTTACTTCTGTGATGCATATAGTGTCATCTAGCAGTGTTTTTTAAATACTTTTTTTTAATAAAATGTTTTGGAGGGCATTAATGCGTATGAATGGTTAAAAGAATATTCCTTTACTACTAGCCTACATTTTGACAGTACAGAACTCCTCCATGTTTTTGATTACTAAATGCAATGTTCCTTACCTGGTAGTTAGAACATGGAAATATAAATTTTAAAGTTATGATAGAATGGGCTGTTTGAGTGATTATTTTACCTTATGAGAATAAAAGTTTTCGGAAGTGTTTAAATTACTTTTGTTTTACCAGAAAGTTTATGCTGCTGTATTTACTTTATAATTTTTCCAACTGATAGCTTGGAGGTATTACCGTGGATGTTAACCTGACAGAACATTCTACAGTGATTACCTTTTCTAATTACCATGATGGTGCAGCTCCATTTCTTTTGATAAACCATACTAAAGAGGAAATTATTGAGTATGGGCAAAGGTATGTAAGAAAAGTTTGGAGACATGTGAACCATTATTGCATGCATTGTAAGCAGGCTTGTTTCTTAATAAGGCTATTTTTTAAAAGAAATCGCTGTCTAATTCTTCCAGGGCATGCAGACATCTCTTGGTTTAAAAATTGAAAAGAATGAATTCTTAGCAGTGTTACATAGAACTAGGTGCTTGTTTCTACAAGTAAAAGAGCTGTTTTTTGAGCTGAAGAAGTACTTTGGTCTCTTTTTATACGAATTTTCTGGCTTTGCGGTCTATATTCCTTTACATTCCTGGGGGGGGCAAAGGATATAGCTTTTCTGGAACTTTTCTGGAAAAGCTCCATAGCTTTTCTGGAACTATGAAGGTGATGACTGTGCAGAATAAGTAATAGGTGACTTGTAAAAGTAATTAGATTTGAGATTTTTACTGTTCTAGCATATTTTTTGGTGATGTAGCTGAAAGAATGGGTAAAAAATTTATGAGAAAGATAAGAGAATGGGTTGGAAAATGTGTAGGCAGTGACATAATTTTTGTTTTTTGGTATCCCTAGTGTAAATGTAATTAGTATGTATGTTATTTCTTTTATTGAATTATGGAGATTAGGATTAGGGAGCTGTAGAAGACAAGTATGGCAGTTTTAATCTGTATTATAATCTGTATTATAAATCTGTATTTAATCTGATGTGTATTTATAGCATATGTAAAGTATATGTAAATATGTATGCATAAAGCATGGATATAGCATATATATCTAGTATATTAGTAAGTATGATCAGCAACCTACATTATTACTAAAATATACCTATGTATTTTGAAATATAAATACTGTTTTTATTATTGGGCTGAGAATGATTTTGTATATGTTTTTTCATGCAGGGTGTTGTTTTTTAAATTTTTCCTTTTAATAATTTGAAGTGTTTTTGATTAAATGCTCAAATGCAGAAGTCACTGAAATAAAATACTCATTGACATTTTCATTTTTACTTGTTTTAGCTCCCTCAGTGAATTTGAAGACTATCTTCAGCCAAATAATGCAGTACTATATACTTGGGCAGACCCAGCAGGATCTAGAAAATTGAAATGGAAATGTGGAGACAGAACTGAGGAAATTACCCCAAAAGAGGTATATTTATTATCTAAATCTTCCTGTTATTCTAATGTATTACCTTGTTCATCAATGTATGTATGAAATTCTGTATGTAATGAGTATGATCAGGATTCTCATATATGAGACACAGTACAGTAAGAATACTGTGTTTGCTGGAGCTTATGTCAGTTAGCATTATCTTAGGTTCAAAAGCATATATGTATGAGAGACACTGTTATGAAACTTCATAATTAAAACTTTTATTGTTTTCCTTTAAAACACCTTTAAAAAGTGTCTTCAGTTGTTATTTGTGTTGGTGACACTTTGGAGTTTGCTTTTGGAGTAGAATGTTGAATAGAGTTTTTAAAACTTTTCTTCTCTTGTTTTGTAGGACAAAATGGAAATACTCACCCTGGATTGTAGAAAAGTGGTCTATTTAGTGTCATTTTTTGAAGGTTTGCAGCGTATTGTCCTGATCACTGAAGATCAGAATGTCTTTAAATTGACATACGAAAGTGTGAAAGCAGAACTAGCAGAACAAGAAATTGTTCTGTCCTTGCAAGATGTTGGAATTTCATTGGTTAATAATTATACAAAACAGGAGGTGTCCTACATTGGAATTACAAGGTAACATTCTGTGTGTGACTGTCTCAAATATTTAATTCAGGCATTTTCACTCCCTGAATTTAATTTTGAGGTGCAGTAGAAGAGGAAAAAGAGGTCTGGGTAAGTGAGTACTTACAACTATCTCA
This sequence comes from Ispidina picta, assembly GCA_033439845.1. Taxonomy (NCBI): domain Eukaryota; kingdom Metazoa; phylum Chordata; class Aves; order Coraciiformes; family Alcedinidae; genus Ispidina; species Ispidina picta. The sequence continues at coordinate 14,648 of JAABNV010018460.1, read as the reverse complement.
TCATAGTCTGTTGTGAAGAGAATTGTTCTCACTATGTTTTATATTAATGAATGTGCTTTCTGTATTTGGGTGCATTTGTTTTTGCAACACATAATTGTAAGTCTGTATGGAAAACTTCCCAATGCATTGAGCAGAAGCATTTATTCTTTTCATGTAGTTTAGGGAGTGTTAATAGAGTTCTAAGGAATAAGGTCTGTGAGTAGTTTATGTCAGTGTATTTTTCTATCTTTTATCTTTCAGATCCTCTAACTGTAGAAACAATAGTTGCTGAATTCTGTGTTGAACATTTTTATGCAGTAGCAGCTTGTAGTTCTTTTTATTTTTGATTGAGAAATTGTGGTGACTCCAAGGGCCTAATACTTTTAACTTTTTCTAGCATAACATGTGAGTGGGACACAAACTATGTAATGCATAAGAAATGTGTGCTGTCGTATTTTCATACAAGCTTTTTAGAACACTCAAGGGATACATGTATATTTTGTTAGTATCTACACACTTTTGTATATTTATACCCTTTAAGTCGCTAGAGTGAGGGTTTTTTTCACAATTACTTACACCACACTGCAAAACAAGAAAACCTTCACACACATGTGAATATGTGAGGGATACCTTTCCACCAAGAAAATCCCAATCCTTGCCCTCACCTGAGAAATTGAGATCTGGTAACTATCTAGACAGTGATAGTCTAGATAGTTACCAGGGTCCCTTGGGGTTGATCCCTCCGGGTTGGTAATGGGACCAGTACTACTCAATATATTCATCAGCTATGTGGATGAGGGAACAGAGTGCACAGTCAGCAAGTTTGCTGAGGACACCAAACTGGGAGGAGTGGGTGACACACCAGAAGGCTTTGCTGCCGTTCAGTTTGACCTCAGTTCAAGAAGGACAGTAAACTGCTCAGAAGATTCCAGCACAGAGCCACAAAGATGATTGAGGGAGTGGAATATCTCCCTGCTGAGGAGAGGTTGAGGTAGCTGGGTCTCTTTTCTTGTGTGACCTAATCTAGGTGATCCTGCTTTGGCAGGGGAAGTTGGACTAGATGACCTTCTGAGATCCTTTCCAACCCCAAATATTATGTGAATAATAGTACCTAATTCCATGGATTCAAAGTTGTGTTGGATTTCACTGAACCAGTGTTTATTGGAAGCAGTCATCCATAGTCAGTTATTTAGCAGTGCTTATATGTGCTATTGTTTTCTTGTTAAACCCTGGGTGGATGTCAAACTCCTGGAAGTTTTTTCAGCAGGTAAGAGATTATTCCTCACCTATGGTGAAGAAGACCTTAATATTCAAAATGTTCCTATTTGTGAATGTCTTGTCATAAAAAGAATAGAAAAGGCAGTTTGTATCTAACTTGATGTAGAAACAAGTTGCTCCCTCCTGCCAGTTTTGGGATCACAGAACATGCTGTAAGAAGAAGAAGGAAAAAAAAAAAAAAAAAAGGAAAAACAAAATGCAGAAAAAAAGGGAAAACTCCCAGAAATTTCAGTATAGTACTCTATTTTTTTAAAATCTGTTGTTTTGCCCTTTAGGTCAGGTTTTTTGATGGTTCTGCCATTGATGTATCTGACAAGAACAGCTGTATCCCTGTATCTAAAAGGGATTGGATTAGCCCAAATTATGTATCTTTGGGCGACAGAGTAATTTTTGTGCCTTTGCACAAAGACCCTTCACTTTGTCTGGTAGTGCTGGTTTCTGCTCTATCGTGTAACTTGGGTTTGATTTTAAGGGGAAATCAAACATGAGAGCTACTCACAGAAGCAGTGGAATTAAGCAGTAAAGCATGCAGTGTTCTTTAAGGATTATTAATTATTTTTTGTTTGTTTTATTAAAGTAAGGTACAAAATAAATTGTTTTGGGTTATCATTCTAAATAAATAACAGAACAAACAGAACCAACTCCCCCTACTATAAAATTAATAGAGGAAGCATGTAAACCAAAATAACTATCTATTCATTTAGACAGAAAGAGTGAAGAATAGCTATCAATAAAAGAGGTATTTCAGGAGGTATTCGTTCTTGACTTGAAATTCTCAATTTCTGGTAAATTCAGCTCTTCCAAAATATATGCTGGAGTGTGTGCAGAAAACTACATTGACATTGTAGAATAACGGGTGGCAGTACTGTGAAACTGATCTTCCTTAAGTGTCCCTTCATCAAATTAGGGAGTTATGCAGACTTGCTTTTAACTTTTCGTACTTTGTATTATATTGGAAAGATTGGCTTCCACACATCACCAAGACGTCAGTGGGTGATTTGGTCACTTGTTTTCACTACAGTAGTACTTTATGATGTGCTTTGTCATTCCATAGTTAAAATGTTTTAAAAGCCATGCTACCTTAGGTGAAAATTATTTTGAATTATCTAATTTAATTATATTATATAATATATTCTAATTATCCTTGTTTTCAAAGTTCTGATGTGGTTTGGGAGACAAAACCCAAGAAGAAGTCAAGATGGAAACCATTGAGTGTTAAACAGACTGATAAATTAGAACAAGAATTCAAAGATTACAGTGAGCAAACTCCATCAGAAAATAAGGTTATCGAGTTGGAATCAAATGTTATGGTAATACTGATAGTTTTCTGATTCTCTATTGTTTACATGTATATAAAGGAAAAACATAATGTGTCTATTTTCCTATCTTGGAGGAAACTTCTAGTGAAAACTGAGATGACTGATAGACCTATTCCACTGGAAACAGCTGATTTATATCTGTCTAGAAAAAAATATATATTTGGAAAATATCCATAACCATTTGAAAGCTTGCTATAGGCTTTTTGTGGTTAGCCTCTAACTTTGAAATTTAAGTATAACATTTTTGTGGATCATGGGACCAAGCAGGCAGTAAAGAAGCTTTACATTTGGTTGTTTTGTTGTACTGGGGAAGGTGGGCAGGGTGTTTGGGACTGTTTGGATTGTTTGTTTTAGCACCAAATCATGTGTTTTTCAAGTTGTGGGATAATTCATCTGTGTTCATCAATATATATATACCCCAAAAAAAAAAAAAAAAAAGTTCAATAAATTATTCTGGCATGTAGAAGCATATTATGCTCCAAATGCTACTGTCTTTATAGATATATTCTAGATACCCATTAGAATTGCACTGTAGGTAAATTAACATGGCCTAGGTAAATGAGCCAATTTTTTATCACTTACGGACCATTAAATTATTCCTCTGCCTTTCCTCTAAAAAGCTCTATATTAAACACTAGCAATTTCAGTTTTACATCTTCTGAAGTTTATTACAAAATTTGGTTGTTTTAAATAAAATTATGACATTTGACTTAAAAGCTTCAAAATTTTTGAATAAAGATAGCTAAGCTATCTTTACTATTTTAATGATCAGTGTAAATTTTAAAGTATATTAGGAGAAGCAGTCTTTTGAAATTCATAGAATACCAAATTTTCTTTAATATCATCTTAGGTATGTTTAACTCCTAATGGAATGAACATGAAAATTCAACAACCAAATGAGATTCCCATCAGAAGGAATTATCTGCCAGCTTTAAAAGTAGAGTACAGTTCATCTGCACATCAGAAGTCTTTCAGAATTCAAATTTATAGGATACAGGTGAGTCTTGTGAAAATACCAGTAAGTTACTTAATAAAAAAAAAGCTCCTTCTTTTTGAAGGCTTGGCTTTATTTTTAGAATTTTTGGGATTTGTCATGTTTTGAATTTAATTTTACCCATTGGCTTTTACATCAGTGCTTCTCAATGTTCAGAAATATTATTTTTAATTATTCTGGAAAAAAAGCCCAAACAACTACGACTGTTCAGAAAAAAAGCATTTAATATTCACGTCCCGTATTTTTTCTTGTGGCTTTTCTTTACAACCAACAAAAAAATAGGTGCTATTTGTTATCTTGCCTGTGTTCAAGTTTATAAAAACAAATCCTTTGCAAAAATTCTGTTAACCATTTATGATCACAAACATAAAGAAGTTTTTCTATATTATTTGGTTTTAATTATTTAATTTTTAAAATAGTTGTATTTTGAACCACAATAGAGGCTTTCTTTTCTCCTTTTGAATTGATGAAATGTCACAAGTAGTTCATAATTCTTGGTTTTTTCCTATTTTAAAGTATTTCGCTATAGAAAATCTAATGTGCTTCACCTTGTCCTGTCCTTACCCCTATTAGATACAAAACCAGATTCCTGGAGCCATATTTCCCTTTGTGTTCTATCCTATTAAACCTCCAAAGTCCATCACCTTGGATTCAGGTTTGTTGTTCTAGTTTAACATAAATCTTACTTCTGAAATTACAAGATAAATTACTTGTACTGAAGGTAACCACACGTTTTTTATCATATGAAGTCTGTGTAAGCTTACTGATAGAAATAACACAAATATTAAAATCAGAGAGAGACAGTCAGTTTTCTCTACAAGCATATAAAGAAAAGCATTTCAATAGTTAACATAAGAAAACAATTTTATTAATCCATCAATACCATACCTTTTAAGCACATCTTTTTCACACAATTTCACACTAATTCAATGCCCTTGGAAAGCATAACATCAGTTACATTTGGATCAAGCCTAACATGGGCTTTTGGCAATTTCCTTCAGACCATAACTAAAATTTAACGCTGACTAATCCAGGAGAAGAGTTGCCTGCTGAAAATGAGGGAAGATGAAATCATTGGTTATCTTGATGGCAGTGAATCTGTGTACCATTTCTGTATTATTTGCATTTGGAGTTCAGAGTCAGTGAGGATTCAGTTTTCTTCATTAGTCATTTTATTTTTCCTGACTGCCCTAAATAATTTTTTTATTATTTTAACAATAATAAGAATTATATTAACAATAGATGACACGGTGGCCAATCTGAAACAATTTTAACTAATAAGAAACGTGTCTCAGTAACAGTCTTAAACATATTAAACGAGACATCATTTACAAGCTCTTTAGATGGCAAATTATTTTTTTCCTGTTTTGTATGTAGCCTTCCACCTTCTCCATTGCTTGGAGCATATTGCTCAATGTCAATATACTGTGTGATCAGATTCAGTCTTCCATTATCTCATCCATGGCAAAGTCACTTAGAAGACCAGAGGAATTCTGGATTGAGACAAAGAATACTGTTTTAATTTTTTTACAGAAGCTAATAATAGTATGTCAGGTATTTGTTTCAAAGTACAGTGCATAAATGTGTAGAATTTTTCTGTTTAGCTTATATTTTTATATTAGTCATTAGAAAATCTTACTCCTTGATGAGGAATACATCTAAGATTATATCAATATTAATTAGCTTTTAAATGAAAATGGTACATTTTTAGAGATCAGTGAACTAGATCTTAGGGATCCTTGTCCTCCTATTCCTTTTTGTTCCTGCTCTTTTCCCTGACCTGGTTGTTTGCTAGTCATATCCATTATGTAATCCTGCTATACAGGACGGAGAAAATCCTGAACATATATGACATTTTCATATTAGAAATAAAAATATATGTATATCATATAAAAATTTGCGCTGATCTTTTTTTTTTTTTTTTAATTTTACCATTTCATAGCACCAAAGCCTTTTACTGATGTCAGTATTGTCATGAGAACTGCAGAACATTCACAAATATCTCACATTAAGTAAGTATTTTGACATGTTAAATCTCTTTTGCTATTGAATACATCTAATCAAGGTTCAAAATTATTATAGGGGCAAACATGATTGTCCTGGTTTGGTCAGATGTTATCATAAATTTAGCAATTCAAGACCAGAAGGCATATAAGGAGACAAGAATTTTATTAAATATATATATAGAGAGAGAGAGATTTGTATAGAATGCAAAACCACAAATGTTAAACAGTAAACATTGAACAGAAAAAAACGGTGTAAAATTGTTGATCGCCCTTCCCTTTGATGACCATCAGGGGATGTCGGGAAAGCTGTTGGGAGAAAAAGTGGGGATGGCTGTGGGCTCCGGGATGGGAAAACAAAAAGGGTCTGGTGTCCCCAGCTCCTGTCCACAGGGCACTGGAAAAAGGGGGTGCTCCAAAGAATTGTGGCAGCGGGCTGGTCAGAGAAATCCAGTCCGAGGAGACAAAACAGGTTTTGGACCCAGGGCAAAGTTTTCTTTCTCCCCACGCTGATTGAAGATCCTTCAGAAACCACTCCTCTTCCCATCCTGTCCATGTGCATGTCCATGCTGCCCACAACCCCAGCCTGACCTGGCCCCACTTCCAGCCCGCATTTCCCCTTGCACCCTTTTTTTTTTTTTCCATGGGCAGGGGAAAGAATGTTTTAAAGGAAACTTGCTACCCCTTGACAATGATTCAAGATGATTTTACACCAATTCTAGGAAAAGTCAAAGAACTTAAGAGATAAAAACTCATCCCCCTTTGTTATCCATATAATTGCAGAATGAAGCAAGGATTTTAAAATGTATTTTTAGTGTTTTAGTATTTTTAAATATAGAAAAAAATATGTTTAATGATGCTATATTGAGTGGATTTTTTCCTTGGAGGGATTCACCATTCCTGGTGATAAGGAGGCTTCCTATACAGCAGCATAAAATAAACACCAGAACTATTTTACATCGAGTAGCAGGATTTAACAAACAAACAAAAAAAAGCTCAAAAGTCAATACATAAGTAGTCTAAATACACTAGATACAATTTTATATGTGCTGCACATTTTTATAAATAACCTTAATAAATGGATTTTGTTTCATTCATAGGTATTTTAAGGTCCTGATTCAGGCGATGGACCTCAGATTAGATCTTGGCTTCCTGTATGCACTGGTTGAATTCTTCACACAGACTGATGTGCTGAATGACCAAGAGGTAGAACCTTTTTGTTTAAAGATTGAGTTTGTAGTTATTAAACTTGTATTTTAAACAAACAGAAAGTAAACTATCTTAGTGTTCTACATCCATAACACTGATTAATTGCTGTTTATGTAACTAATACAGAGCTGTGAGGTTTTTAAGAGTTACTGTTGTTGCCTGAGGCAAACAGTAAACTTTCCTTGGTCCTCACCTTGCATGCTAAATAAACAAAACTTCAAAATGTTCTGAAAACAAGTACTGCTGTGGTTAGACTCATTGCTCACTAATATCAGAAGGATCAGTGAATTAAGAACGCAAGACAGGAAGGAAGTGAAAATAATTATTTTGAAGGAAATTTTAAATAAATAGATAAATAAATCTAGAAGAATCTTGGCTAATAAATCACTAAAACCTATCTGCCCTGTGAAAGCAAGAGAATGTAAAAGAAATGGAGAGAGGTTGATTAGAAAGTGGAAATGTCTTTGGTGATTTTATACAAAATTGTAAAATTTGATGGTGGTGTAGTTGACTTGTTGATCCTAAGTGGAGAGGAGAGGGCAGTGGGAAGGGAAGGAGTTACTGCACAGGGAAAATGAGAGGAGTTTGCATTTAGGAGCAGCAGCAAAGAAATACAATATAATGTGCAATGTAGTTTGCTTGAGAAACCATAATGAAAACTACAGATACAACCATAATGGAAAAGAGGAGCCATAGTTTCTTGGATTTGCAAAAAAAAAAAACCAACAAAAACAATAGGGGTTAGAAGCTGTATAGATACCATGCAGTTCTGATGTATATTGGGCATGCTTTTCTTGTATGAGTATTAGAATTTGAATGTCAATACAAAATAAACTGATAATTATTTAGCAGAAAGCATATTTCTTTTGACTTTATCTCAAAAATGCTGCTAGAGAAAAATGAACCAGAAACACGTGCATAGGAGATCTGCCTGGATAGGTAGAGCAGAAAGTCCTTTTTAAAAGTTACTGTCTTACTGTGACAAGTGGAAGATGTGCTGGAAAGGCAATTTCTTTCCTTTTATTTCCTGTATCTGTGCATCAGAGTTTTAAAAAATGTAACTGCTTGAGGTTTAAACTAAAATAAGGAGAAAAGGTAATGTTACTCCAATATAAATTGAAAATTTAAAGTGGGAATTACAAGAGAATCAATTTCTGGAGTAACATTTCAAGCAATATAGGAATCTTGTTTGAATCTAGTATGTTTACAGCAGGATTAATTGTTGTAAGACTTGTCATGTGTGGTTTGTAGTTCAGTAAAGATTTTCATTTAAATTACTTTGTCATTCTTGCATGGTATAATGTATTAAATACAGCCTCAGTTTTCTACTTTAATTTCTGAAGCATATAGGTCCTTTGTTTTGAATTCCAAAAACAAGACTGATTTGGTGGGTTATTCATGGCTTGTTTTCTGGACTGCAATAAAGGAAAACTAAATGTATTTTCCAGTTCACAGAATGCTTATGTGGCTACCTTGAGTTTGGTGTATCAGGAATGACGGTCTGATTCTTCCTAGTCCTATCTGTCCTTTCTGTTGCTGTAATTTGAAGCCTGTGGGTTCTTTGCAGAGCTCTAGTGTAGAGCACCAGAGTTTTGGAAAGAATCAAACACATATTAATTACTTACTGGATATTGTATCTTGGAGTTAGTGTCAATTTTAAGTACAATTTTAATGTAAAGAATGTGATCCTCTCTTGTGAGAGGCATCTTTCTTCTCTAAAAGACCTATCATGTGCTTCTTTATAGGCTTTTCTAATTAAAGTAGAACTGAGTAATTTTATTAAAAAAAGAATGAATCCATTTTTGTTAAACATCATAAGCTTATTAAACATCTTTGAGCAGTCTAATTCTCACATGAAATGTGACCTTTGAAGTGTTTCCTAAACTTAGCAGACATTTAGTGAAGGTTAATAATTGTACTTCAAAGTTGATTCAGAAATGTTGCTGTATTTTCTTACATGGGAATTACATAGTCTAAACTAGTGGTTTCTAGCAGTGTGCTAGAGAATGCAGTCTGTTACATCTGTTGATACCAGGTGTACCTATGAACTGTAGATTATTGTGGTAGTTTGCAGAATTATATTGCATGGTTGTGTAGTGGAAAAAAAAAGATTGTCATGTTTGATTCTCTCTTTCCCCTCTCAAGTGGAAAGGTGAATGATTTGAGATCAGCATTGTGAGATGAATCACTGTATCCAGGGATTAGAGCAGGCCCTTTTTTTACTTTCATCTTCAGTGGAATTGCAAGGCATAATATTGCAATTTGATCCCTATTTAGTGTGTTGAATATTCCGCTTGTTTCGGTAGCAAGATGGTAAATAAGTTTATTGTTTTGACAGGACCTCTCATATTTTTCTTTCCAGTCAGAATTTAGTTTTCTTCAACTTCTGAATTATCTTCTGAATATAACTTTAGAATTGTTATTATTTAAATCTTTAAATGTTTTTCATACTTGGCCTATTCTTCAAAAAATGTTGTGAAGAAACTCAGTCTTTTGAACGAGAAAAGAGGGCTAGATGGCAGTCTTCTCAGAAGGCATAAAAGTCTAGTTTATATATTACAGAAACAGTCTTCATTGTAATTTTTTTGTATTTAAAAACCTACACACAATATTACATATTTAAAGTGGTATATATGCATGCCTTTTGACCCAGGTAACATTGTCCAAACTACTTGAAAGTATTTGGTATTTGAACTTCCATGAAAATATTTTTTGTTACTATTAAATAGTAGTATGCTGCATTGTCTCTTGGTATGTATGTTTCCTCCTCTCCATACAGAAAAAGGCAGCAAAGTAGGTAAAAGTCCTCTAAAATGTCAAATCTTAAATAAGAAAATAATCAGGAGAATATGAGTATGAGTTAATGTATTGCATCTCAGTGACATATGCATGGCAGTTTTATGTACTGTAGATTGAAAAATAATACTTTTTTGAAAATGTATTCGCAGCTAGAACTTTTCAAAAAGGATGTTGAATCTCTTCAAGAAGAATTGATGAGTGTATCATCAATGGATACGTCACAGATCAGCTTGTATGAATACTTTCATATCTCTCCAATTAAGGTATACCTTTTTCACAGTACAGCTTGTATTTGCTAACTGATGGGTTTTTGTCTCCTTCAGGATAGTAGGCACTGGAAATAAAGAAGCATAGTTGTGATCAAAATCAAAATATCTTGAAAAAGTGTTTTGTTACCACTAGCATATATATATATATATATATATATATATTAAAATGTATTAAATATTTACATTAAAAGTTCATTATTTCATTCCTTCCTATGACTTCCATCGTATGCAGTAATTCTTTCTACTAATTAAGCCTTCCTTACAAAATGCTGCAGTTTGTGTGTAGACAGTGTGTTATGGACTGAAGAATGAGGTAATTTCTGAAAAACATACGGTCAACATTACTGTGCATTTACTTTTCTTTTTTGTTTAACGTTACTCCAGTGGAAAAGCATTTTGTTTCTTTGACACCAGTAAAGTCTACTTTTTGTGAACTCCCGTGTTCCCATGAACATTCAGGTCTGCAGGTGTGGAGATTTTCTTACGTATTCTAGTGTTCATTCAGCACTTGTAAAGCTTCTGTTAATTACTTGTTTTCAGGGATAATTGTTTCTCATTTTACCTTGGACATCATGATATGTTATCATTTTCAGTCTGTTTTGATTTTGTCTGTTATTTATAGAAATAAAATGTTTTGGGAACAAGCTAATAAACTTAATTATAGCTAAAAGATTCTGGAGATTTTATATGAAAATGTGAGTAAGAAATGTAAAGTTTTGGTTTTTTTCTTGAAAAGTAGTTCCATTTACTCAGTTTGACTTCAGATATCAGGGGGATTTTATTGCCTTGTGTGTCATGTATTTATGTTCTCTGTTGTGAAGTCATTATGATTTCAGTCATGATTAGAAATATCTCAGTTTTAAAATCTGAAAGACTGTAAAGGCAGAAACAAAATACCTCTAATAATTAACCATGTTATTTCCCATCTCATTTTTAGTTACACTTAAGCTTTTCACTCAGTAAGGGTGGAGAAGACAGTAACAAAGAAGAAAGAAAGAGTGAACTGATACCACTTCAGTCCTTGAATCTCTTGCTGAAGAGTATAGGGGCCACCCTCACAGATGTACAAGATGTTCTCTTCAAGTAAGTTAAAAATATGATTGTAAAAATCACTTTCCAAGATCATACCAATAGTACATATGTTACATTTTATTTTTCTCAGCATAATAAGGACTTTTTTTTTTCTGTTGATAGGTTGGCATTCTTTGAACTCAGCTATCACTTCTGTACTACACAACAGCTACAATCAGCAGTTGTAAAGCATTATTCAAAACAGGTTAGATAAAGTAAATTTCAGTAAATGTATATTTTGAAAACACTAGTGTGTATTTAGACTCTTTGACAATAAATAAAATTACTTCCAGCCTTGTGCAAAGGTTAAATGCACAAACATGTATAGAACAATTTACTTATTATTTGGATTCTGTTGTCTGTATTTTTGGTGCAAGTACCATTTCCAATTTATGACTAGAGGAAAAGTGTCATGGATAACAAAACAGCTTGCTGGAATAGATAGTGGAAGCAAACACAGTGCAGCTCTCGGAGAGCAGAATTGGCATCAAAATATTAATGTTCTTTTCTTTGATGTTAGTAATGTAAGACTTATGATCCCACTTCGGCCTCTATGTACATTTCAGGTGCTCTCCAGTGGAAAGAATTCAGCAGTCATGATTTTGCATAAAATAATTAGTCCTCTTCTATCTGTCCATTATTAATAGTAAGGGGTTCTGTGGACATACTAATTCAGTGCTTTGTCTGTCTTTGAGGGACTAAAAACTTAAGCAAGTTTTTAGTATAAAACACTCTCAGCATATGCAAACAGACCAAATTTTGTCCTGTAGTATGAGAGAAATGTGGATAAGGTGCTTGCTTTGTAAAATCTCAAGAACATTAAAGCATTTAAGTGTTTTAAAAAGTAACATTTACTTGGCTTACTTACTCTAAGGTCCTTTTTAATACAATTACTTTTCCAAATAATTTTGAGATTTTTGTATTAAAATGTTACTTTCACTTTTAATTTAAGTATACTATGCTGTTTGCCTGTTTGTCTGAAATACATTTACTAGTAACTATTTTTATTTTAGGCTATTAAACAGATGTATGTTCTTATTCTTGGCCTTGATGTTTTGGGTAACCCATTTGGATTCATCAGAGGCTTGTCTGAAGGAGTAGAAGCATTCTTCTATGAACCTTACCAGGTAAAAATCTTTACTGTCTTCTCAGAAATTTATTACAAGTAGATATATATGAATTATGTTGCAAATGTGATTATATAATAGTTATTTTAATGTAGATTTAGAATTTAAATTTAAAGTGGAAGTATCAGGAAAGATTACTCAAAGAACTAAAGTGAGATAAAAAGGAGAGGGTAGTCCATCCAACTTAATATGCAAAAGGCTGTTCCTTTTGGTTCTTATTTTAATAATTTTGCTTTTTCTCCACTTACTTAAAAATAATCCGACTTCAGGAAATTAATTACTATTCTAAAACAGACTTTGTTTCTCTTATAGGTGCAGTTGTGGCTGCTTTTGCACATTATCAGTCATTCTTGCACTCTTGTTCTCTTTTTTATATAAAAATTTCAATTAAAATAAAAGATTTTAAAAATACCTACTGTTTGAAGCTTAACGTAAATGCATCCTTTTTTCCAGGGAGCCATCCAGGGTCCTGAAGAATTTATAGAAGGAATGGCACTAGGACTTAAAGCACTAGTAGGAGGAGCTGTTGGTAAGTTTCATAAATATAGATATTAGATATTAGGGGTTGGAAGGGACCTAGAAGATAATCTAGTCCAACCCTCCTGCCTGAGCAGGAAATTCAATCACCCAACGTGGGGCTCGAACCCATGACCCTGAGATTAAGAGTCTCATGCTCTACCGTTCAACATTATCATAGTAGTATACTCAATAATAAGCAATATAGGTATTTGTAAATTGAATTGGTTTTACTTGGGTTTATTTTCCAATAGGTGGACTAGCTGGTGCTGCATCGAGAATCACTGGTGCTATGGCAAAAGGAGTAGCTGCAATAACTATGGATGAGGATTACCAGCAGAAAAGGAGAGAAGCCATGAATAAACAGCCCACTGGTCTGAGAGAGGGTATCACTCGTGGTGGAAAAGGATTAGTTTCTGTAAGGAGAAAAAAATATGAAAATAATGAATTCTGTGCAGGCACGAGTAACAAATACGCAGGCTTCTGTAGACGCCAGAGAGTTGTTGGTTTGTTTTGTAGTTATGTTGGTTTGTTGTTTTTTGTTAGGTTTTTGGTTTTGGTTTTTTTTGCAAATATATGGCTCACAATGGAGTGATAACTATAACAAAAAATATAAGTGTAGAAGAGAGGGTAGGAATGGTGAAGTACCTGTCTCTAATAATCTTACAATACTCCAACACATGTAATTGGAGGTTACTCAAATAGTAAGAAAAACATTTTAAAAAAAGAAAAAATAACCTAAAAGCATTTTTGTTATGTTTTTCTTCTGTTTCTTTAACTAGGGGTTTGTCAGTGGAATAACAGGAATAGTTACAAAACCAATACGAGGTAAGTTTAGGTCTTCTTATGTACTGTTTATAGGATGGTAAATTCTTGATATTCAATGACATTATATAAATTGGAGTTAGAAAACTTATCAAGATTTTATATGCCTACTAACTTTTAGTTTAAATGTTTACATGAGCTTTGTTAGTTACCTATCAAATGAGATTTGTAATGAAATAGTAATTAAGTTTGTAAGAATAACTCGATGTTCTATAATAATTTATAATGCATTTAATCCTTTTAGGAGCTCAGAAAGAAGGAGCAGCTGGTTTTTTCAAAGGTGTTGGAAAAGGCTTAGTGGGAGCAGTAGCTAGGCCTACTGGAGGAATCATAGACATGGCAAGCAGCACATTTCAGGGTATTAAAAAGTAAGTAAAGTAAATATTAAGAATGATGTGCAATGAAACATAGTAGTATCTGTAATACATTGGGACTCTGTCTTATTTCTGTGTCAGTATTTCTGGTTTTCTCAACTTTGTCATTAATACAGATAATCTAGAAAAAATATCTTCCATATTATTTATAAAATAATTAGTTGTCTCTTTAAAAAAATCAACAATAGCATTTAAAATCACAACATCAAATCTCAGTTACTACATTTTTTTTAAATCAGAAAATTAGAAAAATTCAAAAATTATTAATTATTAGAAAAGCATTATTAAAAAAAATCTAATTTAAGAGCCTCAGTGGTCAGAATTTTTTCAATTGCTGGTTTATTCCTTTTACCTCAGATATACAAGGGAAAAAGGACTTACAGATGCATCAAATGTTCTATTGTTGCTATATGAGAGGAGTTCTGGGACTGCCAGGTTCTGGTTGTTCAAACTGACCTGTGTTAGCGCTGCATACTGAATAGAGTGGTAGTTTAATAAACACACTGCTGAAGATTATCTCATACTGTGATGCGTAAAAAATAGGAGCAAGCGTTTTGAGGGGACATTTAGCAGCTTAATCTGAATATGGCTATTTAATGGCCATAAGATTGCCAGTCTTTTCCACTTTTAAGTTATTTAGCAGAAAAACACAAGAAAAATATCAGAGCAGTTCTGTATGGCACATATGTTTTAGAGTTTGAAGTTTTGAATTGCAGTACTTAGGTACTCATTAATTATTACAGTCATGTTCTTCCCTGTGCATTCTAATTTTCTAATAATCATCCTCTGAAATAGATTTCTGAGTATAATCAAGTGTAAGGTGCTGCATCTGGGGCACAACAACTCCATGTATCAGTACAGGCTGGGGGCTGATGTACTAGAGAG